>JBAMIB010000053.1:2820285-2830532 GCA_037177415.1 Kaempferia rotunda | reverse complement strand
TGACGGAAGGCGCCTTCAGGTGCATCATCCACACCAGAAGGCGCCTTCTGCCTCACTCGCCCACGCGACCGTGCAAGCTAATATTTATATATATATATAATGGGTCGATAATGAATAAATATCAAAGATGTAAATTTATTTTACTCTTTCTTTTTAGGTAGAATTCATTCATTTTAATCAATCACTTTCTTATTCATATTCCATAAACCGAATCAGTCATAGTCATTATGATACATGCTAAAGTAGCAGATTATAACTTCAAGTAGACAACTAAAAAGCATTGAGAGTAAAACCGAGATTATTTTATAATCTTAAAGGTCTCACATGATAGAGAAGTAGAGATTCATTCTCCTATTACCCTTATTGTTGTTATACCACATGTGGTATGAATCATATATTACGATATTATTCTCCTTACTAATAAAGAGCATACGTTTTTCACAAATTTATCATACATATTTTGATCTAGACATCTTACTATATCTAATTGTCTATATAATACAATACATTCTATGTTGGTACAGTTAGCACGGATAATTAAACTCATGTTTTGATATATGACAAAAGGTTAGAGTTAGATGTTGTGTTTTAATCCATTTACCAAGTGTGCAAGACTGAAAAACTTGATAAGGACCAGACACCAAGCTGAAGTCCAGACAGGTCAGGGAGAACCAGACGATTAGGAGAAAGTCCAGCTAAGTCAGAGAGTACTAGACAGCTGGCAGGAAGTCCAGTCGAGTCAGAGAGGACCAAACGATTGGCTAAAGTTCAGATAAGGTATTTGACAAGAAGACCTGGTGGGTCAAAAGATCAGAATCAAGTAAGTCCACAAATGGTAAGTACAGGTAAGCAAATGGTAAGTGGAGGAGAAATCTGGTGGAGAAGCATTCCTGATTAAGGGAACCATAGGCGTCAGTCCGACCTAGAGTTTTAACGAAACCCAAAGTCAAAACCGAACAGTCGTGTCAAAATATTAATACTTATTTTTCATATTATTGCATTTTTTTCTAACTCTGTGGTGCAAGAAATCAAAGTTGAGAGTTTGCTAAAAAAGGAGGTTCGGGCACCCGAAAGGGTCCGAGCGCCCGGAGGTTCGAGCGCCTCGAATGGGTTCAGCATCTGGAAGGGGTCGAACCCAGCCACGCATGCAGTTGATTTGGCACACTTAGATTGGTCGACACACATCAGGGCCTAGGCAACTAGAGTTAGATAACTTAGCAACGAAACAGGATTAAATAGGCCTCGATCGAGGCACCCAGGGTGGTCCAAACACCTAGAAAGGTTTATAAAAGAGCCTTCGACTTACTTTAGAGCTACAATTGTTCCCACTTTCATACTGCTCCGAGAAACTCTCTACAATACCGAAAAGTTGCTCAGACAACCAACGCTCAAACTACTACTCTCGGTAAAATTTACTTATTGCTTTGTACTTAAAATCTATGTAATTACTCGAGCTTATAGTGATTGCCTAATGAAAGCACTCACTGAATGTCGTAAAAAGTTTCGAACCAAGTAAAATCAACTTATGTTAGTGATTGATTTTCTCTCTTTATTTTCGGTTGCAATCTCTCATTTTACAAAAAAGTGAAAAAGTAGCTCACACTATTCACCCCCTCTAGCACTTTACGACCCTACACTATGAACTCCCATATACTTCACACGTACTTGAAATGACTCTTTACTTAATGGTTTAGTAAAAGGATCAGCAAACATAACACGTGTAGGAATATACTAAAAAATTATCCGTTTTGTCAATTATATTTCTTACAAAATTACACTTAATAAATATGTGCTTGTTTTTACTGTGATATTTAGGATCCTTTGAAAAAACTATGGCGGTATTGTTACAGTAACAGGACTCCCACTATCCCTCAACATTCTTTAACGTTTTAGGAACCTTCTTAACCAAATAGCTTATTGCATAATTGTTGCGCAAGCCACATACTCAACTTCCATTATTGCTAATGTTACACAAACTTGTTTCTTATTGTTCCATGAGATGACGCCTCCGTTCAGAAGAAGCCATAGCCATACGTGGATTTTCTATCGTCAAAGTCCCAGCATAATCTGCATCTGTGAAGCCATTCAGGGTCATATCAAATCTTTGAAATAAAAATAATAATCTGTTTAAGATATCTGAATATCCTCCTAACCACTTCTAGTGTCTTGGTCATAGATTTGACTGGAATCAGCTAACTAAGCTAACAAAATAGTTGATGTGTACACAATAGTGTAACATTAAACTACCAATGACACTGGCATATAATATTTTCTTCATCTAGGCTATTTTCTCATGAGTCTTAGAATATATGCTTTTAGTTAAAATAGTACTTTTCACTATATGTGTCTGTTCAATGTTGTAATTTGATATATTGAAGTGTTGTAGTATCTTAATAATATAAGTCTATTAAGACAAAACCAAATTTTTTTAATTGATTTCTTATGATCTTTACATCTATGATGTACTCAGCTTCGCCGATATCTTTTATATCAAAGTGTGATGAAAGTTATGCTTTGACTTCTATCACAAACTCTATGTCACTTCCTGCTACTAGCAGTTCGGCATTATATAATGATAATATGACAAACTTTCCTTTAACCATTTTGAAATAGACACAATAATTTCATTGCTTATTTCAAAACCATTAGATAAAATAATTTCATTAAATCTTATGTTTTATTATCTTGATGCTTATTTTAGACCAGATATAGACTTTCTAAGTCTACACACTTTGTTCTCTTAGCTTTTTGACAAAATTCCAAATCAAAGTATGCTACTATAGATAAAATGACACAAATTAACACAAATTTTACGAGGGGAAAATGTCTCTTCGAAATCAATACCCTCTTGTTGGGTATAACCTTTTGCAACCAAACGAACCTTGTATCGATCAATCCCCTTTTATCTTAATTTTGAGCATCTACTTATTTCCAATAGCTTTTCGGCATGGAGGAAGATCGACTAAATCCCAAACTTGATTCTTTTTTATTGACTCTATATCTTTATTCATTGTAAATTTTTATTTTTCTCTAACTAAGCATCTCGATATTTCTCAACCATTCGAGGTTCCTCATCATCAATGGGGAGAATCATAAATGTCTCATTCTCAATGTCAAACCTTTTCTGAGGAATAATCTTACAACTACTTCATAGGTTGGACTATTGAGAAATCAACTCATTGGAAATCACTCTTACTAGGTTGACCACATTCGGGCATCTCTTATGATACTGTGTTTATTGATAAAGTATCATCCTCTTCCTCTATTGCAAATAGAGGAATAGTTTTATCAACGTCACCTCTCATTGGGAAATCAATTTTGAGAAAATCTGCATCTCTCAACTTTATTTCGGAGATGATTTTATCTTATTGCTCACCCATGAAAACATAAGCCTTAGAGGTATCAGAATATCTTACAATGATACATTTTTTACCCTTAAGTCCTAATTTTTCATATTTATGAGCATTATCATGAACATAGGCAGGTAACCTAGGATTTTAAATTGCTCAAATTTAATTTTCTGCCTATCCAATGTTCATATAAAGTAGGTTGCTACTGATAATGCTTCTCCCCAATAGGAAATTGGCACATTAGTTTGAGTCATTATAAACCTAACTATAGAAGAGTTTAATTTCTTCTTTTAACCTCATTTTACTCATTTTACTGTGGAGTTTCTAGGATTGTTAGCTGTCTAATAATCCTTTTATCATTATATATTGTATTGAACTGATTAAACAAATATTGTGTAAGATTTTACGATCTAATTGATTCTCAACTTCTTTCAAGTAACGTATAAAGTAATTTAATGCTTCAAATTTATGAGAAATCAAATAAACATAACCAAAACACGTGAAGTCATCAATAAATGTAACGAAATATGAAGTTTCAAGTCTAACCTTCACATTCATTGGCCAAAAATATCCGAATGGATTAATTGTAATGGTGATTTAGCTCTAATAGTCTTACCAAATGGTTTCCTAATTGTTTTTCCAGCAAGACAATGCTCACGTACATATAAGTTAATTTTAGCATGAGTGCCTAATAGCCCTTTTAGCTAATCTATTAATTTGTTCTTGTCCGATATATCCTAATCTAGCATACCAAATTTGAACATTAATATCAGCATCACTAGTAAGAGCAATAAAACTATAACAATTAATGTGGATTTTATATCAAGAATTAGGAAACTATTCGTTAAAAAAACCATATCCAATTAACAAATAGTTAAGTTCTACACACCTACTATAAAATCTCAAACAATGCCCTAATTCAAGAAGACAAGTTCTCGAAATCAAATTCCGTCAAATTTTAGGGATATAAAGGACATCATGTAGAAATAAGGTATGTTCACCACGTAGATTGAGTTTGCATGAGTCAACTCCTTTAATTTCAATTCTTGCATTATTTTCCATATATTCATTTGTTATCAGTTGGTACTCGATGATACTTCATGAATGCAACTTCACAAAGAATAAGAATCAGTTAACAACACTCTACTAGCAAGATAATACTCATAAATAGAAGATAAACATGAATCTACCTTTTCAGCTCAGTACATTCCCGAACAAAATGGTCACGGCAACAACAGCAGTACCAACTACCAAAGACTTTCCTTTTCCCTTCTTGTATGATCTTTTCTTATTCTAGGATCCAATATAACCTTCAGCTACAAAAGTTTGTCCAGAGATCCTTGTAGATTCTATTCTCTCCACCTTCGGTTCAACATGGCGTGATATCCTTGCGAATTATATTCTCTCCACCTTCAGGCCAACATGGCGCGAGACATTAGTGGAAGTTTTAATACGTTCACGGAGTAAAATTCTATTTCATTATTTTCCATAATCAAGAAGGGAACGGATTACTACTTGAACTTGTTGTTAATTGGTCAACTCATGACTATCAGTCTTTAGCTCCCGAATCATATTCGTCATTTCCCTCAGATGTTGGGTCATAGTGACATTCAGACGCTTCTTACAACTGTAAAACTTAATAGTCAACTATCGAAGTTTGCTTTGTTGTACTTCTCTCTAAAGGAGCCAAGACAGCATGAGCCAATATAAACTGCTCATACTCACACACTAGGTCGTCAACCATAGAGCTAATCAATATTCCCTTAATAGTAGAGCCTTTTTTTCTTCCATGCCTCATTAGCATTCAGATCATGCCTGTGTTGTGGTGTAGGACCTAAGTTCTTCTATAACCTAGTTAACAATCTCAACAAGTTTCTGTTCCTCAAGTATATTAATACGGTGAATAAGGAAAGAGCCTTTCATAAGAACTAGGGGTCAATAAGCCTGCGTAGGTGGCGGTCAAAGTCCAAGGTAGGTTAGAAAGTGGAATAGCTGGCTTGTCGGGGCTCTGTGCACCACTCTCCTGATCGGCCCTGTCAATCGGACGGGCTCCCTCGGGGTCACATTCCCAGCTCAAACCGGACTCACTCAGGGCTTTGTTCCCCACTCTCCTGATCAGCTCTGCCAATCGGATGGGCTCCCTCAGGGTATTCCTGGCTCGGATCAGACTCACTCAGGGCTCTGTTCTCCACTCTCCCGATCAGCCCTGTGGGCTCGCTCAGGGTCCATTCTCGGCTCAAACTGGACTCACTCGGGGTTATTTTCACCACTCTCTCGATCGACCCTGCCGATGACACGGGCTCCCTCAGGGTCTCATTTCCAGCTCAGACCGGACTCACTTGGGGCTATGTTATCCACTCTCTCGATCAGACCTATCGATCGTACGGGCTCCCTTAGGGTCTTATTCCCAACCCAAACAGGACTCACTCGAGGCTTTATTCCCCACTCTCCCGATCAGCCCTGCCAATTGGACGGGCCTCCTCAGGGTCCCATTCGTAGCTTGGATCATACTCACTCGAGGCTTTGTTCCCCACTCTCTGTCGATCGGACAAGCTCCCTCATGATCCCATTCCTGACTCGAACCGAACTCACTCGGGGCTCTGTTCCCCACACTCCCGATCGAACATATCGATCGGACGGGCTCCCTCAGGCTCCCATTCCCGGCATGGACCAGACTTACTCGAGGCTATGTTCCCCACTCTCTAGATCAACCTTGCCAATCAAACGGGCCCCCTCAGGGTCCCATTCTCGGCACGGACTGAACTCACTTGGGGCTCTATTCCACACACTCCCGATCGGTTGATCAGTCGATTGGAGGGGCCCCCTCATGGTCCCATTCCAGGTTCGGACCGGACTCGCAAGAGACTCTGTTCCCCACTCTCCCACTCAACTCCTGTTAAATCGGATGAACAATAGGAAGGTATACACCCCTTTAGCCGCATGAGGGGATGGGCTCTCTAGCCAGTAGCTCGTTTGCTGTCATTAATATAACAGAGGGTAGTGTCTATGTATAGACACGTACGCAATATACCTTCACCATACCGATGTGACTGTTGAATGCGGTGTAAGCATAACGATGGGGAAAATTGATTGATAGCAGTATAATACCTCATTAATTTGGAGATTGTGAGCAGTATTATAAAAGGAGGTCCTCCATTGGCACGGGTACCCACGCATACATGCATGCACATCTTTTTCTTTTCCTTACTACTTTCTGCTATTTTGAGACCACCACTGTTGTTTGACTTGATCGTCAAAGTAGCTGGGACAGGGACCCCTTAGCCTCACTGACGATTCCATTTCCTTCCTTCTTCATCCTTGTTTTGTATGAGAGGATCGAGACCTGTGGCGAGGCATTCCCTTGAAGTTCTTTGAGCCGATCAACCCACACACCACATCACCGGTGGGCTACTCTTCTCTGCTTCCAGACGGGATCATATATATAGTGCATCTTGAGGTGTCATATTTTGTAGTTATCTCCATTTAATTTTTCTCCTTTATTTAGTTCAGCTATGATATTCTTAGTAGTCATAATAATCTAGCATAAATAAACACATTATTTAACAATTCAATGTAATACATAATGTATATATGCAATTCATAATTAACTCAGTGTTAATTTGATTTGATTTACACAATCAAGTGGTAACAATGTTTCATCATTCGTACGGTCAAATCTAATCAACATTGTTCAACCATATTACATATACCCATCAAATAAATGAACCAATCATTTATAACAAACATGAAGATAACACATAACATTCATCTATATTACCCATTCAATTAAACATGTTGATACATAAAACATATGCTAGTTCAAATAAACATAATGACAGTAACATGAACCCATAAACAACTCTAAGAAAATAGATAGGTCATAACTACTCCAACTAAAAATGACACTAGTGCAGTTGTAGCTAACACAAACCCTATCTGTTTATTCTCAACTGGGGTTATATTCTCAGCTAGGCGAGTATCGGAACCTTTTATAGGATCCTCAGTCGGATTCTCCTTTGGATCCTCTTCAATTTCATCCGAATCCTCTCGAGAAGGCGGTACATCATCATCTACATGGTCTACGTGGTGAAGTAGCTCTCTAACCAACTCCATATTTGATGCGCTCCTCATAGTGTCCCATATATGGTGTGTTACTTCGTTGAGATCCGATAATAATCGAACCAATGCCCAAATCCGATAATCGTCGAAAATAGGAAAATCCCGTTGCTCTTCAGAATAATATATCGAACTTTGCAATGTTTTCTTTCATACACTATCTCTTGGATGGTTTCCCTCAGCTCATTTCGTCTTCCATCATGACAAGTAATAGTGTATATAGTCCATGCCATCTAGAATTAAAATTAATAAAGTTGGTACAAAACCAACAAACTAGTAACAAAAGCAGTTCAATTCAAAATAAGCATAGAACCTACACACTAAGAACATATAAGCAATTAAGAAAACACATTTTCTCGATTCTAGGAGATCAGTCCACTGGAACACTCGACCGATCGACAAATGATGACAAGTCGATTGACCGATCAAATGCTGACTCCTAAAACCAGCCAAGTCCGAGTTATGTGAGACAAGTCCGAACACCAACTCGACATATGTTCTATATATATAATTTACTCTTCATGGATCTACCTTTTTATAAAGTTGTATGAAACCCATTTTTTTAACTCTCTAAAAAAAGTTCACTGCATGAGTTCTCATGGATCCCTTTTTTCAAAGTTGTAACTTGTAAAAACTTTACAACTTAGGCCCGTGATCCCTAGTCTAGAACTCGGCGGTGGCAACTCATTCTAATCTGCTAAAAAAAAATCCAAAGCAGAAGATGATTCTTCTCCTTTCTTTCTTATTCCACATCGCCCTCCATCTGCCATGCTTGCACTTCTCCACCCACTTTTCGATTGCCGATCAGAGGAGATGCCCATCGGCGGCATATAAGATAGCCCTCCACTGCCATGCCTCTTTGAAGGAGATCGCTGGGGAGGGCTTCTTGGTCGATGCGCCAGGGGTCGCGATAGGTGGCGACGCTGATCTCCATGAAAACATGGACAAGGTTGTAACCCAATTTGATGATGTCACTGCCGAATGTCAAACGTGCTCTTGCCAGTGTCAAGTGCTCACTCGCCATTGTGTTTTACAGATCAAACACGACAACTTCAAGACGAACGACAACGAAATCATTTTCGCCTTTGTTTTATGTAATTTCATTTGCTATTTCGACATGCATTTAATATGCTCTAATACCAATGTAGTTTCCGACACATAAATGCATGATTAAATGCAGAAATGAAACACTTGCAGCAAATTCTTAATAGATTCTGATACTTGTGCTTGTCGTCGGAGCGATGATTACAAACTAACCACCATTCACAGTTTTCACAAACCAAATCCCTCTCCTTCTATATATGTTCTTCTCACATAGACGAATACAATTCTCAGTCACCCAAAGAACCAAGAGTCTCCCTCTCTACTTGGATGCATAAATAAAGGAGAGTGAGTGGACAATTTTTTTTGTAACTGTAGCAATTACCAAAATTGCTTCATCTGCTACCAACAAACACCCCATCTTTAACAAGCCCCCTCACGCTCATAATGACTCAAAGGTATCTAATACAATAATAACCAAACTTTTAATCATCTAAGTGGATCGGTTATATGGATCATCTTATCCCCAATATATCATCATCGATATTTAAATAAATTTTATCTTTTATCGTTGTTAACTAAGTCTTTGACCTTACTCTCCCTCAAAGGTATCTAATGCCATGTTAAATTAGAGTGAAGTAATTCCATCCAAAATCTCACTAATCATTCAGGAGAAGAGACACACGGTTAAGATATAGATCATTGTACTTATCCTATGTTAAACACTTAAACTGATAAAAATGTACTACAAGTGCATTGGGCTGGATAAGTACCAAGTAAAGATCGAAGGCTATCGACATTCTCTGGCAACGGAATGACTCCAGGTCCGCCCTCTGAAAAAACCTGCTTGCAAGTCTCAAACAGCCTCTGAACGGCTCTGGCCGCCTTCTTCTGCCGCCGCTTTCTCTTCTTGGACGGTTCCTTGCTCTTCTCGGGGGCCGATTCTACCCTCCCGTTGCGGTTGTCGGAAACCAAGTTGCCGCCCACCCTCATCCAAAACAAAGGGCAAGTCCTTGATCGGAGAAAAACCAGTCCAGGAGCGTTAAAAAAAATAAAACCTTTAAGCGAGTGTCCGAATGCTGAACCTCCAAACTCGAAGAAAGCGGAAAATCTGGATTTTTAGAAGGAAATAAAAGGGGAGGGTAGTTAGGGCAGCAGAGGAAGGAAGGAGAACAATAGCCGATGTCCAATGGCCACAGCGCTGATGATCAAACTTTGTCTTTTCTTCTCCGAAAAGGAAAAAACTTCATGCTCCCGATCCCTAATTTGGGAGTGGCGATTCTGGGTGATTCCTGTTGGATAAGGCGATGAGTAGGGGATTGTTGGGCTTATAATGAGAAGAAAGGGATAAGGGAGGCATACCGTTTTAATGGAAAGGAAAGGGAAAACCATGGGCGCCATGGCCACGGAGCTTCTCTGCTTTTCCGTGGGCTGCCATAAACTGCCTTTAATTCCTTCCTCCCCTTTCACTGTTTTTTTATTGAGGCTTATTGAGGCGTATAGTTGCAACGGGGGATGGTGGACCAGCACAACACCTCCGGTAACAACTTTACACGTGTCACAAGCTCAATGAGGTATTTCATTATTTTATTATAAAAATAAAAAATTTATTTCACATGTATAATATATAATTTTGATTGAATAAATTTATTTATTTATTAAATCATACTTTGTAACTTAATTTTTTTAAGATATATATATATATATATATATATATATATATATATATGTGTGTGTGTG
>JBAMIB010000053.1:2789439-2801324 GCA_037177415.1 Kaempferia rotunda | reverse complement strand
CTAAAATCTAAGCATGGTATCTGATTTGAAACTAATGGATTATTTTAATCTCGCTAACTCGTAAGATTTATCATTTCTAACCTCTATTTCGATCTAGATAGTTTACCTAACTACGCATCGATAAACATAAAGTACACAATGTACCTTCTACAGATTGTTGCTGGAAAAAAAAACAACAACTTAGGGTTCTTTTGCCCTCTTTGCTAGTCGCCTCAAGGAGCGCCGGCGACCTCCGACAGTGCTGCCACCGAGAGGACAGCGGCTAGGGCTGCGAAGGGAGAAAGGCAACATGGTTAAGATGGCTAAAGGATGGGAAAGAGAAAGGGAAATTGTTTCCTTGTCACCTGTTGCCTCAGCAAGCTCCGGCGAAGTTGTGAATGGTTGGAAACGAGAGCAACAGCTGGTTGCTCTTGCTTTCGGAAGGGAGTACAACTAGGGCTTCATTTTCCCTTCACTGGTGGAGGTTTCGATGAGCTCCGACGAGCTTCGATGGCTCCAGCGGCCGCTGCCTAGAAACAAGAAACCAACAGAAAGGAGAAAGAGAGGAAAGGATGGTGACTGGTAGTTCGGGTTCCTCTTGCTTGTGGTTGAAGAGGAAGAAGAAGAAGAAGAGGTGGCCGTTGCTTTGCTCGTTGCTGGAGAAGGCGGCTGGTTGCGGGAGAAATAAAAAGGGCGGAAGAAGAAAACGAAGAAACGGGAAGGTGCTGGAGAATGGGATCGGGGAGAAAAAGTAAATGAGAGAGAGAGGAAGAGAGGCCACGTGTCTTCTTTGTTTTGTTTTGTTTTTTTTCTTAACATTAATATACATAAAAACATCTTAATTTTTAAAATAAAATTTGATTTAACCCTAAAAAATTAACTAACTCCTAAATTCGGGTCAACCCGAACCCGCCCCGACCCAACCCGAACCCAACCCAAAAATTTCAACTCGAAACCCACCAACCCGAACCTGGCCTGAAGCTGAAAATGCCCAACCCAAGCTTGATTTTTTTTCGGGTCGACTCGGGTTGGGTCGTCGGGTTGAGTTCATTTTTAACACCCCTACATTACAAGGTAAATTACGCCCTACCAAACGTACCCTTAGATTCATGTTTCTACATCATTCTTCAATTAATACATCGTATCATTAAATACATGACAATTAGATTTTTTTTTTCTATACTAATGACTCTTGTCATAAAGAGATTCATTGAACTTAGTAAGATAGTTGAACTTTACTTACTTGATGAAGAGTCACATGAAGTCCAATTGATTTTTGATGAAGTCATGTTGTTGTTGTACATGCCAACAAGTACTTAAGAAACTAAATAGAAACTTGGGAAGTTAAGTAACATAGGATACTAGAGAAATTGAATGGTAAAAAAAATATTGAACCAAGTAATATTGAATTTGAGGTGATTGGTCCGGTTCCGGGGAATTTTTCTACCAATTGTTAAGGTAAATCGGAAAGCGCTCGCGGTAAACGACACAGAAGCCTAACATTAAGTGGTTGAACATCATATTTGGTGGAAAAATTTCGACAAATACATTGTAGCTGAGGATCAAACCGCAGGTGCTTAGGTGATAACTTGACGCTCTTTCGCTGCATCATAGCTCCGGCGGCAATTGAATGGTAAAGAGAACTTTATGGTAAATAGCCTTTTATTTTTTATAATTTAGCTGTTCAAGTTTCGTTGGACTAATTTTGAAAGTGGGCGGTCCTCTTGGTTTGCCCATCAAATATATTCAGAAACACTCATAGTTATACATTGACAATCTATCTTCTCAAATTTTGTCATCCCTATAAAGTCATTTCAACACTGAAAATAAGTATTATGTTTGCAAAGACAAATTCTCAATATTTTTTAGCACATAGATACTTCGGACTGAAGTCATTCGGCAATGAGTTATGCCCCAACAGAGAATCCGATTGTAATCTTTTGTGTGCATCTGAAATGTCTTTATCACGTACGCAAGTTTGAGGGCGACAAACAACCTTTTGCTCCTTTCAACTTTGGCCTTCACTTCTTTGATAGGTTCGATTCTATCTAACAGTACCCTCATCCTCTCTCTCTCCCTCTCCTCTCTCTCTCCTACTTGGTATCCTCGGGATAGGATTGAGTTTGTTAGTACGTAACAGAGTTGCCACCGACAAGGGTTTGAATGGCTGAGAAAAAAAATTCATCTTTGTATTAGTCAATTATAGTTTTCTAATTTATCTCATTGTATATAATAATTATGGAACTGACGATGTAAAATCACTGGCATAATAGATTCCATATTTTACTAATATTCAGGGAGAAAGAGAGGTGGGGGCACTGTTGCCCAGGCAGCATCGAACCTACCCACCCTGCTTCTTCACCTATCTGACCGCAATTGGTCAGGCGGTTGGTTTGGTTCAAACGAGTGGATAAGGCTAAAGTCGATGGATAATTTTGGTACTTGATTTGTTAACTTTAAAATATTAGGGAGATTTGGGTATTTGCTTTTTTTTTTCCCTCTACCTTCTTCCTTCTTTGCTTCTTCCATCGGTTCGGTCCGATCAAATGTCCGTAACTCCCTCGGCTTCCCTTCTCTCCGTCTTCTTCTTCTCCTTTGGATTTGTCCTCTTCCTCAGCTCGATTCCGGCCATCTCCGGCGAATCTCTCACATGCCTCGCTGTCTACAGGGAGGGCGGCGCGCCGGCCGTTTTTCAATCAGCCAAGTGCCCGAGGTGGACCCTCCTCCCGGACAGCCATCGCCGCCCGCCGCCCAATTGCCAGGCAGCGGTGCACCAGGGCCGTCGCCGATCCCAGGAGGACCGCGTCGTCTGCGCCCTCGGCATGCGGATCCCTTTCGCTGGTACGCGATCGCTTTGCTTCGACCCGACGTGGTCTTATTCGGGGTTCTTAGTGTAGGATACCAGAATTTAGAGTAATACAGATTGCAAGTGACCATTTGGTTGCTTTGCTGATTCTGCGCATGAAAATCAAGTCATTTCTTACTAGTCATACATTGCACTACATTATACTGTACTCTCTTGAGATAGGCTTTGTATTTTCATCGCAAATGCACATGAACTGATGCTAAAACTCAACAACATGAATTCAGATTTTAAGTTATAGCATGTTTTAAACTGGATCTGGAAAACCTCTACTTTTATGAAGAATTGTTGTGACCATAGATATGACATGGCCTCAAAATAAATTTTGCATAGTTTTTTTTACTAAGTTACGACTTGCGAATTGGTCCATCATTTTAATTTCCAACATACATTTTTTAATTGAATAGGTAGGAAAGGAATTGAGGAGCTTGATGTTGGACTAGTAGCTATTTTTGATGGACATAATGGGGCCGAGGCAAGCGATATGGCTTCAAAGCTTTTTCTAGAATATTTTATCCTCCATCTCTATTTCCTTTTGGATGGAATATATTCATCAGTTATGAAGAGATCTACTCATAAATTGATATATGAAGAGAATGGCTTGTCGTTTGAAATTGTTAGGCCTTTGCAAATGCAGAAATGGCAGCACCAATATCCAGAGAGGTACTCTCTCTCAATAACCAATTAACCATTGCTTCCTTTGTTAATGTTTTGGTCATATTTACAATTTGTGTTGTGTTTGCTATATGTTACTGATTATCTTCCAGTTCCTATGTTAATTTTTAGCTCCCTTATGATCTAACTTCTTTCTGGGATGGGTTGCTACAATTTTTATTATCCTCATCTTGCTAACATCTACCTATTGGAGGAACACATTACTTTCTCCACCATCTCACAATAGTATATATAATTAAATATTGATTTAGTTACTGCATTGAAGTGGTCCAATCAACAAAAATACCTGATCATCCTGATTCTGATAATTCACAGCACGACACAGTTTTTACATTCATGTAGTTACATGGTCCTTTTGAAATTTACTCGCCTTTATTTTTTTTAATCACATCATTGAGATGATTTAAGTATGTTAGAAATAGAAATCTTTTGAATAATATGGTATTGTAAATCACAGATCCATCTGGATATCAACGAAAATATTTGATCGGACTTTTCATATGGAGATACTAAAAGAGTCTTTGTTGAGGACAATCCAGGACATTGATGCTACATTTTCCAAGGCAATTGTAGATTTTTATTCTTAATTATCATTGTAATTCATGTGTTGCTTTTTGTGGACTAAAGCAAACTCCTTGTTTATAACTTTGCAGGAAGCTTTGCAGAATAATTTTGAGTCAGGGTCTACTGCTGCTGTTGTGCTTATTGTAAATGGCGAAATTTTGGCTGTTAATGTTGGTGACTCGAAAATACTTTTGTGTTCAGAAGACTCAGACCATCATAATCGAAGAGGTTTCTGTTTCTTGTTAGAGTCCTCTCTTTCACATACCATTTTACTGAAAACTGGTTCAATACTTTGTCTCTGGTTCTCTTTGAAAATCAGTTTAATGTAGAGAAACCAAGCTAACATTTTTTTTCTCTGACATGTTAACTTACTAATTCATCAGTTACAGTCACTCGGGCAGTTGCATTCTCTCGTGAAGTTATTCCTGTAGCAATTGATATATGAAGACAATAGGTATTGAAGGAATATCATAATTATTCTAAACAAAATAATTATTCTTGTATGTCGTAGGTAACTTGTCGAGGTTAATTAGACGAAGAAATGAAGGTACTATACTCCCTGTTGCTAAGCGCAGGCTATTGAACTTGGCAATAAAAAGTGAACCAGTTTATTATGTTAAAGAGCTTACTGTGGATCATCATGCTGATAGAGAAGATGAAAGAAGCCGAATTGAAGCTGCAGGTGGGCACATTGTTGAGTGGGCAGGTGTGGCTAGGGTGAATGGTCAGTTGGCTGTATCTCGGGCTATAGGTGACATTGGCTTTAAAAAGTAATTCTCTTATCTCTAAAGTGTCAAATGCCCTCTTCTTCCTAAATATAGCAATAGATGGATCATTATCCTCTATTTATTGGATGATATTTCTAACCATCTAGCATTACTTAATCTATCCTAAAGGTCATGTTCCAAAAAACATGACATTAGAGCAACAGGTAAACTTAAAAAAAAAAAGAGGCTCATGATGGGTATGCACAAATAATTGTGCATTCAAAGTTAAACTGATCTTTAACTTGCAAGCCATGGAACGAAGAATGACTGTCTTAGTTCTGAAATAATATCATAGCCTTTAACAGTAATTGTGATGAAATCTTATTTGACTTGGCCTATGAAATATCTTTCAATATGGTCTGATTCATCCTTATGGTTACTCATGTCTGAAATCCCACAGACATTTTCTTCGTTTGTATGCATTGGACAAGTTTCTGATGGTTCAGGGAAGTATATTCTAGATTCTGTAATCAGTATTTGAGATAGTTAAATGTAGCAATATCAGCATTTTAAAATTGTTTTTTTTAGTTTTTATTGGTTATTTCTGTTTCATATTTTTGTACTTTAATTTTCATTTTGAATCATCTCTCACCACGTATTGCTCCTGATCATGGTTAGATATGGCGTGGTCTCTACACCTGAGGTAACAGATTGGCAACACATAACAATGAACGACACTTATCTTATCGCTGCATCTGATGGAGTCTTTGAAAAGCTTACCATGCAAGAAGTTTGTGATCTGTTATGGTATGAGAAAGTAAAAGCTAATGCACAGTTGGAATATATCAACAACATGCCATACTCTTTGGCTGATCTTTTAGTTAATACTGCTTTTGAAAGGGGAGCCATTGACAACATGGCTGCTGTAGTCATTCCTCTAAAACCTAATAGTATACCTAGAATTTATGTGGAAAATGAGTTTAATGTAGAAGAAACCTCTGGTTCATCATCGCTGCATTTGCTGAAAGAATTAGGTACTGCACAATTTCTGGTAATTGTTTTAATTATTAGCTTTATTAATATTATACCATTTGCAGCTGTTGTAGCATTTAAGATATGCTTTTGAGTTCTTCTCTTTCATTTTACCTAATAAACTCTCATTTCTTTTCTTGCTAATATTGCTAGAAAATGGTGCAAGTGCTTCAGGTGTCATATCTATTGAATATTCGAACCAGCTATTATCAAAGTTCAATAGGTTTTTGGTGAGAATTCAGTTCTAAAATTTGTATTATTCATTTTCATTTATTCTCCATTTTTGCAAGTTATATGCAAACTGTGTGGAAAAATGCTGATACATGCCAGTTCTGTGTTCTCTAACTTCAGCCACTTAATAATCTACTTATTTTAGTCATTTTGTTCATGAAGAGTTTAATTTGTTTAGGTAGTGGGATCTGCATAAAGTTTATTTTATGTATGGTTTATTTTACTTAACACAAATTCAATAGTGTGTCAGAAAATTAAATGATTAGAACCTTGGGCTTTTGATCATATTTCTCCCCTGAAACTTAAATGCATCCTTCATTCTAGCATAACTGTTATTTGTTCTCACTCTTATTGTAGGTTGAAACAGAACAGAGGAAACTTGGTTGTTTCTATCTGTCAGAAAATCTAAACGATCACACAGATTATGTTTTTGAATCACCAAAAGTATTTCAAAATCGTGGAGATCATGGCTCATTAATTGACTCAGAAGTACCATTTCATAGTAAGTCATTCCTCCCTATTTGCAAAAAATTGAAATTCCCTAGAAATTTTGATTTATGAGAACATACATTCCCATGATCTTTTCTGGCTATCATTTCTATCTAATGTTGTTACAGATTAACCAGTTTAGGTTACTACATTTAGGTTCTATAAGTATTTCAGAATGGTGTAGATCAACATTTCACAACCATATATGGGAAATAACACTCAATTTTAGAGCATCTAATTTAAATTAAAAGCATAATAACTAAACTTCCATTTTTCAAAGTTTTGGTTTGATGGGTAATTCAGGTGGCACACTAGGAATTCTTCGGTCAAATGCAATTTATGTGATCAAAAGTAGCTTTTGCATTCCTGGCTACCTATAAATTCAAGCCACAATTTTGGACCAATAAAAGGCAGCCCGGTGCACGAAGCTCCCACCAATACGGGGTCCGTGGAAGGGTCTATTATAAGTAGTCAGTGAAAAGTTTCAGAGGATTGAACGCCACGAGAGTAAACTCTATAAGTCCAAAAAGTTCTTTCAAGAACTAAGAGATCACACCATAAGAGAGTTTCACACAAAACTAAGTGCCCTCCATACAAGAGCATTCTCCCTTATATAATGGGAGTAGAAACTCTAAGTCTTCCATACTTAATTACTAATAGTTAAAGCAAAAAAAACTTTTAGTCTTCCATAATTATTTGATATTCTTTAACCATCATGCAAAGGTTTAATGTCCATGCAATACTCTTCATTTTCCCATGTAAGGCTTTAATGTTCTTTAATGCTCTTCCATGCCCCCATGCAAAGTTGAATTATTATGAATCCCTATCACATGGATTAGGCTTTCACCATCACTTGGGCTTATCTTGGTCTCTTCTTGCTAATAGTCTACCCAATATTCCTTGATTAGCCCATTTAGTGCTTCCTTGAAACGCTTTACCCGAAGGCTTGTAATTGGCCCTTTTAGAATGATAATGGATCGCTCGTTTGATCTACATTATTACGAACAATTACTTGATGCGCATCATTCTCCCCCTCTTGAAAAGGAGTTGCCCTCAAATCATTACCTACATCAAAAAGAGACAAATCAGCAACATTAAAAGTAGTATGAACACCATACTCACTTGGTAAATCAAGTTTATAGGCATTATCATTGATTCGCTTCACCACTTGAAATGACCCATCTCATTGAGGAAGAAGTTTGGAATGTTGTTTCTCCAGAAATCGCTCCTTTCGAAGGTGCAACCAGACCCACTCTCCCGGTTCAAAAACAACTTTCTTGCACCCCTTGTTAGCTTGTTTAACGAATTGTTGGGTTCTTTTCTCAATATTCAGTCGTGCTTGTTCATGAATCTTCTTCACAAATTTAGCCTTCTACTTACCATCTAAGTTTACATGCTCACTTACAACCAATGGTATCAAATCTAATGGTGATAAGGGATTGAATCCATAAACAATTACAAATGGCGAAAACTGAATCACATAATGTATGATCCTATTTTAACAAATTTAACATGAGGTAAACAATCTTCCCAGGTTTTTAAGTTCTTTTAAAGACAACAAGGAGTAAGGAGGATAAAGTTGGGTTGACAACTTAAGTTTGTGCATCGGTTTGGCGATGACAAGTAGTAGAAAACAATAATTTAGTTCACAAATTTCCCCATAAAGTCTTCCAAAAATAACTCAAAAACTTTGTATCCCTATCAGAGACAATTGTTCTAGGCATGACATGCAACCTAACAACCTCTCTAAAGAACAAGTCAGCTACATGTGACACATTATCAGTTTTATGACATGGAATGAAATGAGCCATCTTGGAGAACCTATCTACAACAAAAATCGAGTCTCTTCCCCTGTTAGTCCGGGGTAATCCCAAGACAAAATCCATTGAAATATCAATCCAAGGTTCACTAGGTAAAGGCAAAGGAGTATACAAGCCATGGGGTTTCAACTTAGATTTAGCTTGCTTGCAAGTGATACACCTCTCACAAATTTTCTCCACATCACGTCTCATATGAGGCCAAAAATAGTGATCTTGTAGAACTTCTAAAGTCTTAGTAACACCAAAATAACCCATCAAGCCACCACCATGAGCTTCCCTAGTAAACAATTCACGCAACAAACACATATGCACACAATTCATTTTCATGAAACAAAAACCCATCATGCCTATAGAACTTACCAAATGCAACCTTGTCACATACTTTGAACACATCAGAAAAATCAACATCATTATCATATAAATCCTTGATATATTCAAATCTAAGTAATTTTGTATCTAAAATGGAATGTAAAGCACACCTTCGAGATAGCGCATCAGCAACCACGTTCTCTTTGCCTTGCTTGTATCTGATTACATAAGGAAATGTCTCAATGAATTTCACCCATTTAGCATGGCGTCGATTCGACTTATGTTGGCTCTTTAAGTGCTTTAGAGATTGATGATTTGTATTAATGTTGCCATGTCTCTAATGCTCTCACTAACACGTACATCTCCTTATCATATGTGGGATAGTTGAGAGTGACTCCACTTAACTTCTCACTCAAGTAAGCAATGAGTCTCATCTCCTGCTTAAGCACAACACCTATACCAACATCAGAAGTATCACATTCGATTTCAAAGGTTTTAGTGAAATCTAGTAGGATTAGTAAAGGAGTAGAACTTAGTTTGTTTTTCAAAGTGTTGCACACCCTCTTTTGCTCCTCTCCCCACTTGAATGACTCATTTTTCTTGATGACTTTAGAAGATGAGCTGCAATATTGTTAAAATCTCGAATAAACTGTCTATAGAAACTAGAGAAATCATGGAAACTCCTCACTTGGCTGATTGTTGTCGGTGTTGACCACTCTTGGATTGCTTTCACCTTTTCCTCATCCATCTCAATGCCTTTAGCACTAATAACAAAACCAAGAAACACAACTTTCTCTATACAAAAAGAGCATTTATTGATGTTAGCAAAAAGCTTCTCTTCTTTTAACACACTCAAAATTGACCTTAAATGTGTGACATGCTCTTTTAAGCTTCTGCTATAAATCAAAATATCATCGAAATACACAACTACAAATCTTCCTAAAAAAGTACGCAAAACATGGTTCATCAAACACATAAAAGTGCTTGGAGCATTAGTTAAACCAAAATGCATTACTAACCATTCATATAAGCCATGCTTGGTTTTAAAACCAGTTTTCCATTCATCACCTTCCTTCATCATAATCTGATGATATCCACACCTAAGATCAATTTTTGTGAATACACAAGAACCATGCAACTCATCAAGTCTAGGAATTGGATGATGATACTTTATCATTATGTTGTTGATGGCTCGATAATCCACACACATCCTCCATGTCCCATCCTTCTTAGGAACTAGTAACATAGGGACTGCATAAGGACCCATGCTTTCTCGAACACACCCTTTCTCTAGTAGTTAAGTAACTTGCCTTTGAAGTTCCTTTGTTTCTTCCGGATTGCTTCTATAGGCAGGTCTATTTGGAATAGATGCATCGGGTACAATGTCGATTTGGTGTTCAATTCCTCGAATCGGAGGCACACCATGTGGAACCTTTTTGGAAAAAAATCATCCTTGAATTCATGTAAGAGAGAAACAACAACACTTAGCAAAGAATCGTTAAAATCATTAGTGCTCAAGAGTGCCTTCTTATACAAAAGTATAAGAGGCAACTGATTTGAAAACAAAACTCTTTTGATTTCACATTTTTTTTTTTTGCATAAAGTTATTTCTCTTCCTCTCTTTTTTTTCTCTCTATTTATTATTTTCTCAATTTCTTTTTCTTCCTTTTCAACTCCTTTTGATTTTTTTCTCTCAATTTCTTTTTCTCTCTTTTTTTCATTCGCTCTTTGAAATTTCAGTTGATCCTCCAAAACTTGTCTTGGAGTCAAAGGTACAAGAGTAATAGGTTGTCCCTCTCGAGTAAAGGAATGCCTATTCGTGAACCCATCATGCGTTACCTTCCATTCGAATTGCCAAGGTATTCCCAATAATAGATGACACACATGCATGGCAACCACATTACATAACAACTCATCTTCATATTTGCCAATGTAAATTGCTACCAAGACCTGCTTTATCACTTTGACTTCACTACAGTCATTCAACCATTGAAGTCGATAAGGACATGGATGTTTCTGAGTTTGTAGTGACAATTTCTCCACCAAATCAATACTTGCCACATTGGTGCAACTCCCTCCATCAACAATAACGCTGCAAACCTTGTTATTCACAAAACAATGAGTATAAAACATTAGCTTGCAGATTAAGGACTCGTCAGGCAACAAATAAGTCTCCAAAAATAGAATGTTGCTCATCATCATCACTATCCTCCTTTTGTGGCACTTCTTCATTTACTTCATCCTCATCTTCTGACCCAAGTTCACCTTGGGTATTTATCACCCTTTTGTTAATACATTGGCTAGCTATTGGCCACACCCTTGACATTTAAAGCACTTGCTATCACGGGATTTAGAAGAAATTTATTCCCTATTACCTTGAGTAGTAGATGTTGTTAGTATTGGCCTCTTGATGGCTTCCAACTTTGGCCTGTTTTGAAGTTGTCCCTCCCTTCTTGGAACTGCTGGCCATGAGTTGTCGGTAGTCATTGGTTTTCCCCTCCTAGCCAAGCCTTTCCTTTTTAGTTGTTCCTCCACCTTTTGTGCGTGGTGGACCATGTCCGACAACTCAACATAATGTTGCAATTCAACAATATCAGCAATTTTTGGGTTTAATACATGCAAGAACCTAACCATGGTGGCTTCCCAATCTTCATCCACATTAGCCCGCATCATGGACAACTCCATCTCCTTGAAATACTCATCCACACTTATGGAGGCTTGAGACAACCTTTGAGTCGCTGATATAAGCTTATATAATAATGGTTGGGTATAAATCTCCTTCTCATGAGCACCTTCATCTCCTCCATAGTGGACACAGGTGGCTCACTATTCCTTCTCCGATTCATCACCATTTGATCCCACCAAATAATATCATAGTCAGTGAATTCAATGGCAGCTAGCTTAACCTTCTTAAGTTCTAAATAATCATGAAATCAAACACCATTTCCATTTTAGTTTCCCACTCCAAATAAACTTCAGGATTATTTTTTTCCTTGGATGGATTGAATCTTCAGCTTCAGTCCAACCAACCCTAATTTACAGGTTGGTATCAGAGCAGTCTTCCATCTCACTACACACACCTCAGCCTCCGTCCTGCCGCTTCCAAGTAAGGGATCCTAACTCATTTTTTTATGCATGTTTCCTTTATATGAGTAGGTATGTTGAAAATATGATATGAGAACTGGTACATGATAGATGAATTTCGTATGCATGACA
>JBAMIB010000053.1:2736604-2746612 GCA_037177415.1 Kaempferia rotunda | reverse complement strand
GATCTCATTAATGCAAATTATCAATGCATGGGGAAGGTATATGCTCGGACGTACCGAAATTCGACCTCTAGATCTCATGTGACAATCTTACATGCCTTAACCATCACATCATCCCGAGGGTACATGAGTCTACACAGTCATGCAACAACGAGTCTCAGCACAACAATTATATATATATATATATATATATATAGTGTTTTTAACTTAAGCGACGCATGTACACATCGACAATGGCCACCCTCATGATGGAAGGTATATCTCATACATAGAAGGCGCCACATTCGTCTCAAGTCATAGGCTATTAAGGCTAGTATAATGGGGTCCACTAAATTATAATGTGTGAGAGAGAGTTTAGATATTAAATATTTAAAATTATGGCTATAATAAATTTTAATCAAAATTTATTTCCATCGATAATTTTATTTTTTTATTACATAAATTATATGCGATCAATAATTTTTAATTTTTTTTTATTTAACTAATAATTTTTAACTTTTTATAGATTAAAGTTAAATTTGATCGTTTTTTTTACACCTATTATATTTGATTGCTAATTTTATTTTTTTACTATTAAAATTAGATTTAATTGGTATTTTTTATTTTTTTATTAAAATTTAATTCATAAATTTTAATTTTTTATGATGAAAATTTAATTTACTACTCAAAATTAAGTTTGGTTGATAAATTAAAAATATTTATTAGTTACATTTGATTGATATTTTTTTTATAAAAACACTTTTGAATGTAAAAAATCATATTTAATATTGTATTATTATTGCTCTCTAAATTTTATTTTTTTCTTTATTTCTTCTCCTAATTATTATTTTTATTTTATTTTTATTTTGTCTTTACTCTTACATAAATTATTATACATATTCTTTTAAATTGTACTAATAAAGAAGTGATGTTTGACATAAGATAAAATTATTAGTTTAGTTGATCATGACTTTAAATTATATAAATAATCATTAGCAATGAATGAAACTGTCCTTTTAAATTTCACTAATAAAATTAAATATCTCTAATAATATTTTTAATATTTTAAAAATTAAGGTTTTAATTTTTTTCACCTAGGATTTTCAAAATAGTTAAGACGGTCCTGGAAATCGTCTTCCGTCCTATAGTAACCCAGGCTACGAACTATATATATATATATAAAGAAAAAAACTTATCTTGCACACCCGTCTGTACACGACACGCGTGGACGACTGAGTGCGAGGGCGCCCTCCATGCACAGGAGGGTGCCCTCGCGTACTCAGTCGCTCACGCGGTCGCGCACCGGTGACCATACAAGCTAATAAATTCATGTATATATATATATATATATACTTCTTAGCTCGGGTAAGCTAACACCTTAGCCGCTAGGCTCCTCGAGCAATTGTGGCTAGTTTATCACATGTTTGTTGAACAAAAGTCTAAAACATATTTGGATTGTCTGAAAAAAAGTATTTGGACTATCAAACTTTGCCAGCAATATAATTTAATTGATGTTAATCTAAAACTCTACTTTCAAAATGCTATGTGATAGCTAGGGAGGGTGACTCTTGACCTACCATATTTAGTAGAATGTTTCTTTGTGTAAAATCTTTAGACAATTTAATTTTTATAATGTACAGAAGGCAAAGTCCATTTTTTATATATGATATCCAAAGCACACATTGCACGTTTATTAATTTTTTGAAATACCATCTACCCAATCTATTACAGTAAACCTGTTATAGCTTAATTAAGCCATCAATTAGCCCTAAAGTTTGGCCATGCTATTTTTCATATATATAGATTTTGACTTTTTGTGTCTTATAGAGTTATCAATAACACTTTTTATCAAAAATATTTGACTGCTAGAGATTTTAAATTTGTGTTAATAGACATTGTTGCATTTTCAAGGCTACTCTGATTTTGTTCATATTCTTTTTTTAAATTATGATATGAGTCCTCTAGGGCATCAAATATTTTTCATCAAAGATATTTAAAGGCGATCAATTAATAGAGTGATCACTTTATTGGAAATGACTTCAATTGACAAGTAGGTACTGGTCTCTAGTAAACATTATTTGAGACCTTAATATTAAGGTCTCAAATTTATATTAAATGAAATTGTTGCATTGGGGCTTCCCTGAATCTATCCATGTTCATTTGGTTTTTTCTTTTGTAAAATTTTGAGTCATATATGATCATCAAACTGAAGGATTAAGTCTTCATTTGATGGATTAATACACAATTAACAACACACAATAGTTATCATTAAGGAATTAAATATCAATTAAGAGGCGTTTGGCTAAATTTATTAAAAATAGTTTATAAGTTCGTACAACTTATAAGTTGTTATGTCTTATTTTAAAAATAAGTTTTAAAGTGTTTAGATAAACTTATTTTAAACAACTTAAAGATATTGATGTGTTTGATATTATAAGATATTTTTATTAATAAAATTATCAAAAATGATATAATACCAAAAATATATTACTAACTTTTTTTTACAACTGCGGCTAGAAAATAAGAATATAGAAAGAAATTATATAGAAAAAAAAAGTAAATTCTAATCGAGTCGGAGAATTTTTGCACCGGGGGAGAAAAATAAAAAGGAGTGTTGGAGACTTCGTATGCTGGGAAGAAAATATGACATAGTGTGCCGAGAAAAGAAATTGGTGTAAAGAGAGTGTTAATTTTGTAGAAATATATGGAGGATCAAAAGGGAATTAATGAAAATATATAAAGTTATTTTAGAAAAAAAATCTGTTCAAATAAAATCTTTTTTAAAAAAGTAGGGTCTTACTTACTTTTTAAAAACTGTTTATAAGTGGTTATGTTGACAGTTTATAAGTCGTTCAAAAAATTTTACCAAACAAATTTAAAAAGCTTATAAGCTCTAAAACAACTTATAAGTTGTTTTGTAGAACTTATAAGCCCAAGCAAACACCCTTAATTAGGAACACGATTTACCTATACCTTATGATTTTGCACACGTATTAATGCTCGTGCATAAATTTGCTTTAAATTCTTGCACTTATTCATACAGCTACGCGAGCAATTTTAATTGATTTTAAATAATTTTAATTGATATTAATCTAATTTAAGTTAAGTAGTTTTAACTAAAATTACTTTAATTCTTAATTAAAAATATTTTGATATAATTTTAATAAAATTGTTGCATGTACTAATTTTTCTAGAATTGCTTTTAATTAAATTAAAAATTGCTAATTAAGAGACACCCTTCATTTACGTTTCTAAAAAAATAATCAAATGATCAGTATACTTTTAAAATGATCTATTCATAATATCTTTATATTATTTAATCATTTGACCGTATAAAAATTGACAATTAGTTTCTATAATAATAAAAGTTAACACTTAACTTCTACAACCTATAGAAACTAACAAATAACTTTTACAAATATTTGATTACAGTATAGAAGCTAGATACTATCTTTTATAAAAGTGATTTAATATCTTTTTTATTTTAATTTTTCTGAGTGATAATCTCTTACTTCTATAATTAGCATGGATGAATCCAAAGGTATTTTTGTAATAAAAGGTATTCATATATATTTTTTTAAAGGGGCGTTCATTTATTTTTTTATTTTAGAAAAACAGGCCTTTAGAATTTAGTCCTATAATTTTTATATGAATCACTTTGTTTTTATAATAATGAAAAATTAGAGGCTTTTTTATGTTATTTTATTTTATGCTTACAAATATTTAAAATACGCTATCTTTGTCGGCTAGCACAATCCGATATAATTCGTTTGCCAATTCGACGGCGATGGGGAGGGAAATAAACTGGAAGTGAAACGCGTTTCTTTCTCCAAAAATATTAATACACGATCGGAAAAATAAAAAAAAAAACCTGGAAAATCTAGTCGTTTAAAAAGTCTCGACTCTCGAAAGCACGGTAACCACCCCAATCTCCTCCACGGTCCTATTCGCCCCTGCGAGCTCCCCCCTCTTCGTCTCCGCCTCGATCTCGCCTCTCAAACCCTAATCCGTCCGTGAAGATCCATTCGCCGCCCCTCAATTTCCGTCCCCATTCCGCTCCAATTTCTCGCGAACCCCATCCCGGTTTGAGGTATGCCGGATCCCGCTCTTCCGATCCGCTGCTTCCTTGGGGGTTTCGATCTTTCATTCCTTTTTTGTTATATTACTCTTATTGTTCTAGGGTAAGAGTCGCGTTCCTCTTTTGTCTGGATCCCATCGGGATACGCGGGGAGTCAGGATCCCTTATTCTTCGTCACTCGGCGCGGTTTCTCGCCTTGGGTTCGCAGTGATTGTTGTTAGGTGGAAGATTAGGGTTTTTTTTTGGCATGACCTCGATGGAGAAGGAGAGGATCACGGTGAAGAAGATTAAAGGAAATGGAGTCTCAGTTATGAAAAAGGCCGATGAGTCGATTAGGGAGAAAAAGCGGAGATTGATTTTGAGTGATTCCGAGTCGGACTCGGATGATTTTTTGGTTTCTTCAAGGAAGGCGGATTGTGGAGGTGCTCAAAATGGAGACATCTCGGTCCGTGATGAAGGCAATGAGGTGGATCCGATGAAGGAAAAGGCGGACGTGGAGAATAGAAAAAAGGATTTTAGGTCAGATGTCGTAAAGCAAAATGAAGATGTCGCAGTTACTGATAAGAAAGGAGTTGCTGAGGCAGAGCTCGCCAGAAAGAGCATGCGAGAATCAACCGATGCTGAGTTTCCTTCAACAAAATTGAAAGAGTATTGGGAACTAGAAAGAAAGAAAAGATCTCTAATTGGAGGTAGCGAAGCCAGAACTTCTATTTCACACACCGTGGATGATGAAAAAAGAATAAATGAAGACGAAGATGTTGGTTCTAAAACCCTAATCCCTGCGCAAAGGAAGAAGGTTGGGATGATAGAGAACCAAACACTGACAAATTCACAAAAAAATGGAAAATTGGCAACTGAAAAGCTCAAGTTGATAGAATCATCAGAAAACGAGAGACTTCAGGTGACGGATAGAAGAAGCAATGCTGCTGGCGACGGGAGAGCAAAGATTGGGATTTCACGATCCAAAGATGGGATACTGACGGAGGAAAGGAAAGCTGGTGTCTTGAGAGTTCTACCAAGTAATAAGAAAGTAGATGGGCTTGAGAACCATTCGAAAAGGAAATACGAGGACATCTCAAAAGACATAAACTCAAGTAGTGTCGCTACCTGTGGCGCAGTAAAACAACCATCTCTTTCCCATTGTAGAAGGTTTGATGGTAATTCAAGCCTAGGGGCTACAGTCAGTAGAAATGAAACGAGGAAGCCAAAAAAAGACGTCCTTGAAAAAGGTGAATTCAGTGAGCCAGAAACAGAACAGAAGCTTGTTTCTCCTAAAAGAGAAACCAAGGATAGAACTGATATTTCAAAAAGCGAGACTGGTTTGAGAACAAAGAGCAGCTACAGGGCACAGACTTCTTTTAAGACAAAACAGTTTTCCAAGGATGCAACTGTATCTCGCAGTACTGAGAAGCAGAAACTTAGAGATCAGATAAAGGGCATACTTCTTAATGCTGGTTGGACAATAGATCTGAGACCGAGAAGAGGCAGAAAGTATGAGGATTCTGTTTACATACCTCCTGAAGGCCATGGTGGTTATTGGTCAATCACAAAAGCTTATGCAGTATATCAGGAACGACTAAACAGAAAAGGTAATGTGGAAGGTGAGATCTCCCGTAGTGGAAACTCTAGAACATCTTCTACATGTAACTCTATTGTACCTCTGGAGTCCCTTGATTTACTGAAGAGAGTTGTTGTTAACAAGAGAAGAAGGGCAGAAGAGTCTGACGAAGATGAAAAAAACAAAAGGAACAAGGTGAAGAGAAAATATGACAAGAGACATTTTAGAGATCAGGATACAAAGGGTAAGCTGGCTTCGAACTCAATGTTTTCTGTTAGTACCACATCTAGCAAGAATCTTCACCTACGGAGAAACAAACAGAGAGGACGTGCCCTGTTGGTTCGTGGTAGTAACCAGGAATCAGAAGCTGACGATGATGATTATGTACCATATGTCTGGAAAAGGACAGT
Organism: Kaempferia rotunda; assembly: GCA_037177415.1. NCBI lineage: Eukaryota > Viridiplantae > Streptophyta > Magnoliopsida > Zingiberales > Zingiberaceae > Kaempferia > Kaempferia rotunda. The sequence goes on along the minus strand of JBAMIB010000053.1, from coordinate 2,740,590 downwards.
TCTTTCATGGATGATAGATATGGGTGTCTTGCCTATAAATGGAAAAGTGAAGTATATGAACCAGCAAAAGACAACAAAGTTGAAAGGCCAAATAACTCGGCAAGGAATTAATTGTAGCTGTTGCAGTAAAAGGTTTCCTGTATCCAAGTTTGAGCTTCATGCTGGTGGCAGAGTTGTGCAGCCGATGCAAAATATATTTTTGGAGGATGGGGAAATATCCCTGTTCAATTGTCAGATTGAGGCATGGAAAAAGCAGGATGAGTCTGAAAGGAGAGGATTCTACACTATCGATGTAACAGGTGATGACCCCAATGATGATACTTGTGGTATCTGCAGTGATGGTGGGCCCTTGATCTGTTGTGATGGTTGCCCGTCAACATTTCATCTGAGTTGTTTGGGCATTGAGGTGCGTCACATGGAATATCACTTAATTTATGGAACTCCTTATCATATTTCTTTCATATGACAAATATAAAGGTGGTAGAAATGGATGTCATTACCCTTTTTTTTTCTCATACACGCATATTCTTCATCTCTATGGCCATTATATTGGTGCATTCTAAAATGTATGGCGACGGAAAAGTTTTTTTGTAAAGTCTTTGATTTCTTTTACCACAGCCAAGGTTTACGTTTTGTAACTTTCCTGGTTATTTCATATGCATGAATCCATCTCTTTTTGCTGAATTTTCTCTCATTGCAAGTTCAGTCCTGCTAATATCTTTGTCCTTTGGTTTCATTATTCGTGGTGTTTCACTTTCAGTGTATTTTGTTTCCAGAAGCTTCCTCCTGGAGATTGGCACTGTACAAACTGCTGCTGCAGATATTGTGGGGGGATCTCTACTGATCACGGTGGAGAATCTGATGCAACAGTTTCCTTGATGCTTTCTTGCCACCAGTGTGAGGCAAAATGTATGAATCCTCAAGTTACTTTCCAAATACATTGTCTCCATGTTTTCTAGAATTCTTAGAGTCACATGTATTTGATTTCACAGACCATGAAGATTGCATTCCCGACAAAGAATCTATTTCTGCCACTTCCAAGAAGTCAACTATTTCTTTTTGTGGTCAAAGTTGCAGAAAGGTACAAATGGGTACTTTTTTTGGTTTTGTTTGACCATCTCATGTGAGTTCAAGTTCAATTATCTCCCTTGTTGGATTTTTTAAATTATTCCTAGAATAGTTTAGATAAATCAACTTACCAACTTTTGTGTGCTTTTTTGATAACTTTGTTACGTCAAATGTCTATTTCCATGTGTTTGGATGCATGCCATATCTTTGTTTGGGCGAAAAAATATATTGTGATATCATGGTTTGGTTTCATTTCATGTACATTGAGTTATATTGCATTAGGAACAAACATGGGATGGATTTGAGATACTAGAAGGTTGTTAGACAAGCATATGATTTTTCTTCCATTTGTTACGAATTCACTTTTTCTAAACAATGCATATGAATTCCTTCTAGTCCCATTTTGTCTTGAAGTAAACATATTTCATGATCAAAACATGGGATCATCCTTTTATGTGAAGACTAGTGTATTGGTATCCTTATGCTTCTTAAGTGGAGAAACGTCCATGGAATATATGTTTGTAAATAAATTTGATATTGCTGATCTTTGCAGACTATTATGTTCAAGATATAGGAACCTAGGAAAAAAATAGCTTCTTAATCTTTAGGTATTATTTGATTTTCTTACTGAAGGTTTCAAAGCACAATGTTCATGTATTGTAACAGGTTTTAAATTTTGAATAATATGTCTAAGATCCATTTAGATGGCCCAAATAATTGGGATTAACATGGCTCAACGATGATGCTGATCAGGTTCAATTTCTTGGATGCCATCATCTATTCTTTAGGCACCAAGTAAAACATTGACTTTTCTTGCAAAGAACAATCATTCAAAGATTCAAAATCTTTAAGTAGCAAAAGTTATGAAAATGATTTTCTAAAGTCTTCTAAAGCTTAAATCTTGAAGTCTTGACTGTTAAAATATGAGTTTCTTTTGGTCCAAGCAGAGCTATAGTAATTCTGATTGCTGCAGATTTTCAGAGGATTACAGAAGATTCTTGGGACTAAAAATGAGATTGAAGCAGGATTCTCATGGAGTATTGTTAGACGTTTTGATGAGGATTCCTCTATATCCCCAATAAGGTCACGCCAGATGGTTGAATGCAATTCAATGGTTGCTGTTGCCCTTGCAGTTATGGATGAGTGCTTTCTTCCAATTGTTGACCAGAGAAGTGGCATTAACCTTATTCATAATGTTGTGTACAATTGTGGGTAAGTGTCTATCATAATTTGTTTTTCTGAACTTCACACACTATTTGTTAACTAACAGTGGCCTATATATATTTCTGAGTAAGGGGTCTGAAGATATTGTCAATATCCTGGAACAACCAGATTGAGATCAGAGTGGACTAAGTTTCCGCGGCTGGAGATGATCCAGAATGGAACTTATATTAACTTAATCTATCTAATTTTACATATTCGCCATGGGTTTTTTTTTTTTGATAATATATAAAAAAAAATTCAGCCAAACTAAACACAAGCTTGTGTGCTAGTTTGATGTTATCCCACTTAAGGATGTTGATAATAATTTTTTTAGGAAAAGAAAGCAGACGCTTATTAATTGGTTAGTGAGGTGTAAGGATAAGTGCGTAGAAACAGTAACTTGAAAAACTGTAGTAAACTTGTTGGGCGTTTTAAAGAAGAGTCCTTTACTCATCAAAATTGGTTTAATTGAACTTTGGTCTCGACATCATTTGGTCTTTTGATAATTCCAAACTTTGCTCCTTTCATTTGGAAGTCCTGAATGCGAAGGCCAATTGTTGCCAGCAATCAATAATGCAGGCAATTTTATTGTCTGGTTTTTGCGAGTGCATTTGTTATTTGCATTTGCAGTTCTTTATATGACTATCGCACAAAATCTGGAACACCATCCTGGAATTGTGTTCCTTATTTGGTAATTTAAGTATATATTTTTTTAAAAGTATGCAGAAAATAAAGTTTTTATGACATTTATGATTTTATTTATTATTGATTTAATATAGCTGAGTAGAAATTTTATTTATTGTTGAAAGCTGAGTAACTGATAACATTATGTCACTTCTAATCCGAGTTAAATTTACTCATTAGGGTGTTAAGGAGATTTGATTTATAAGGCTTTTTTCGATATTGGAATCAAAACAAAGAGTCAAGTATTTCATCCACAAACAGTGGTATATTGGTGTTTCTTTTTTGTTACTTGCATGTTATAAAAAGAACTTGTGACCAATTCAAGTCACGACTATCATGTCTTAAAACTCAACTGAAAATGGAATTGCAGAATTGAAGTTTGTGGATCAGTAGCAACCCACCATATGCTCCAAATAAAATATTTGCTATAAGTGTTATTTGCAGTTACAAACCATGACCAAACATCGCTGTTATACCCTGTTATGAAGTTCATTTTTTGTTCTTCATTCTCTATGTAGTACAATACTTACTATGATTTTGGTTTTAATGCGTTTCTCATAACTATTGACTTTGGTTTCCTGTGTAGATCAAATTTCAGTCGGTTGAACTATAGAGGCTTTTACACTTTTATTTTGGAACGAAAGGATGAAATTATTTCTGTAGCATCAGTCAGGTGAGCATTTTTCTATTCTCTTAAATTGCTGATATTTTTATTTTCGACATAATAACCACCTGATGTAGCCTTCTCTCAAACAAGTTTCCATGAAAATTTCATTGGACCCATGATGTGTTGACTTAAATTTATTGTTTCTGTTGGGTGATAGGCTGTTGAATTGACTATGATTCTTTGTCCTTCTCACATTTGTTAAATGAAAAATCTCATTTCTAGTGTGACTTGTAGTATCGAAAAATCTCAATTCTAGTGTGACTCGTAGTAATGGCCATTATTTTCCCATCTGCTAGCTGATTTGATTCGACTGATTTGGGAAGAAATTTCTAGTCATCATATCCTTAGTTATAAGCGCATGACA
>JBAMIB010000053.1:2687994-2702386 GCA_037177415.1 Kaempferia rotunda | reverse complement strand
CACAGGACCGAGCTTAACTAAGTTGGTCACATCAAAACCAACTTGGGGACCAACATAAATCACGGGTGACTACTAGTCATTAGTGCAAATGGTTAAGACATGAGGGAGGTATATGCTCGAACGCGCCGAGTTTCGACCTCTAGACCTCATGTGACAATCTCTCATGTCTTAACTATCGCACTGCCTCGAGGGGACAGTAATGCCCCTACGATGGGTTTGAGAGATGGTTGGTTATGCATACCTTTTACAATGGAATCTCCTATCCTACGAAGGTGTCTTTGGACTCAGTTGCTGGAGGAGCCATTATGAACAAGACACTCGAGGAGGCTAAGGAGATTACAGAAAGTGTAGACTTTAACCATCATCAATGGGCCAATGAGAAGAGTACTTCAGTTCAAGCCCCAGAGATACATCAAGTGAATCAAGTGGATTTGATGGAGACCCGTTTATATGCAATGAGCAAGTGGTTAGATACAATGAATACGAATCCTTCAAATGTTATTATTGCTTCTTGCGAGGTCTGTGGAAAATTTGGGCATGATGGGGGAAATTGTTCAGTGTTGGCATTCATGCAGGACAACTAAGTGGAGCATGCTGATATAATCAATAATTACAACTAAAGGACAAACAATCCTGATTCTAATACATATAATTCAGGATGGAGGAATCACCCAAACTTCTCTTATCGAAACAACTAAGGGAAATTCCCAAGCCAAGGAGGGTATGGGTAGAATTTGGAGGCTCACTCACAAAAATCAAACTTAAAAAAAATGACGGAGCAATTTAATCCGAAGTTAAAGATAAATTTCGCCAACAACACTTTAATCACGAAATCATGTGGCAAAAAGGTGATTCGCTTGCCCCCAGCACCTCTGCCAACCCGTCCCCAGGCCAACACGAAGGACGTAAATCATGAGTGACTACTAGCCATTAGTGCAAATGGTTAAGATATGGGGGAGACTTTAATCACGAAATCATGATCAAAGAGTTGAAGGCTCAAATGGCTCAAGTGGCAAATTCAGTGGCAAGAACCCACGATAAATTTCTAGGATAGCCGAAAGTGAATTGCAATGCGGTGAATCTAAGGAGTGGGAAGGTGCTACAAGATTTATAGGGAAAGATGAGGAGGTTTTGCCGGAGATGAGGATTATTCACAAGGATCACCCAAGGTGGTAGAGAATTTAAGTGAACCTAAGGAGCTAAAAGAAAATCCTTTGTTGAAGTCTCCAATTCAAACTTATCAACCACCAATCCCATTTCCTCAAAGATTAGTTAAGGTGAAGCAAAATGAAGAATTTGACAAATTTTTATAGATGATGAAAAAGATTTACGTAGAGGTGTCTCTACTAGACATTATGCACCAAATGTTATAATTTGCCAAATTTTTAAAAGAAATCATGTCTCACAAGAGGAGAAAGGATGATCATCAAACTGTTGCACAGACGGAAGAATGTAGTGCTATAATTCAAAATGTGCACCCTCCGAAATTGAAAGACACAGTAAGTTTCTCCATTCCTTGCTTGATCAAAGACAAAAAGATAAGCAAATCTTTTTGTAATTTGGGAGTTAGTATTAGTTTAATGTCATTCTCCATGTACAAAAGATTAGGTCTGGGGGACCTCAAACTTACTACCACTCTTGCCGGTATCTTTGAGGAATGCCATTGCTTTACTGGCTTCAATCCTCTTTTACACTGACGATGAATCAGAAACCAATTTAACTAAAATTTAATATATTTCACATGAAACTATAATCACATTTATATACTTATCCCAGATACACAACACAGAAAAGGTAAATGTTTTGTATGAATTCATCTATCGAACAATAGGAATTGATTTCAAGCAGTTCACTCAATTTAGCAGCGTAGTAAAAAGCTTATACTTCAAAAATCTCATTTCCTCTCCTTCCTGGAGTAGTTTCATGACCAGCCACATTCTGCAACAGAACACCTTCAGATTCATCAGGCTTCTTGTGTCCTTTCACTGTCGTACCTTTAGCGTTCTTCTTCGCCCCATCAGCCCAACCGAGAAGCTTTGTTTGCACGTTTTCGTCGAATATGACCTTATTGAATGAGTTCCCCATCTGCATTTCAAAAGAAAGTCAGATATCGAACTACTAAATTTTGCAAAAGAGAAGCATGAAGGAGAAGATGAGGCCAAAGCTCACCTGAGTAACAATGGCATACAGTGGAAGAGTGCTATAGCCGCAGAGGAGCTGGATCAACACACTGGAAGGCAGAAGATAATGAATTAGAAGACGTTGTGGTTTTTATGAACTGAACACGTTTCAGACCGACCTGATCACAATTCGGGGGATTATAAAGCCTACTTTCCCCATGATGCATGAATCGAAGCCATATGTTGTCTGAATGACCAAGAGAATCGTTAATGAGTATCCTATCGATCGACCAATACTAGTGTTTTTAAAGAGTTGTGACATGGATCAAAGCAAACAGAAGGAATTAAGAGTTGAGAACTTGTTGCAGAAAGAAAGAAATTCTACGAATGAGAATGATCATAAAATTGTAGTAATAATTTTTAAAGAATCTCTACAAAACTGAAGCATAATTATTGACGCGTGTTGCTTACCCATATCCAGAAGAAAAATGAAATCTCGAAGGCATTTTGGAAAAGGATAAAGTGAATCAAGGAGATGACGATTTTAGGTCTGTGAAACCAGAAGAGATGGTCTGAAGGAGTAACCACCAAGTCACCTGCTATTGCAGAATGTTTCTCAGCAACCTCATGAGCCAACTGAGTAATGATATGTTCTAATTTGGTGCCAACAGCAAGCAGAAGCTGTAATAATATTTCAACAATTGATAAAATTATAGATGAACGACGAACTCAAGAAGCAAACATTATTGATAATTTTTCTCTCGATAAGTATCATGTGGATCTATTGTGATTACACTTACAATTAGAGGAATAAATGATATCCAAAAATATGCATTCCAACCTGCACAGAAAAGAAGCAATCTAAGATGGATCGAAGTACATGAGACTAGATAAGAGATGAACTTGCTAAAGAATAGTTGGTTCATACAAGTTATATACTAATAAAAATCTCCTTTAGTTTGAGATCACCATCTACAATATTTCTGCGACACCCGTATGAAATATCTAGATTAAGTTCAACTCACCAGCAATATTCAATGCCAAGAATATCATGACAAAAATCCACAAATACCAACTGCACAACAAAGAGAGAAAGCAGATTTGGTCAAAAAATATTAATTGATCTTTAACTTCAGTTTTAAAACAAGGAAGTATGCTCGTTCCATTGGCAAATACCTTATACCGACCACCTTCTTAAAATCAGATTCGAGGACTCGTATCATATATTTGTAGAAGTTGAATTTAGGATTACCTTTACAGTGAGTCTGCGATAAATATATTCAGATTAAACGAAGACATAGGTAAAGATTATACCTGTAAATATACCTAATACTTTACTTTCTTACCATGATAAATCCTAGTCTCATAGTAGTATAATCTGTCTTGGTTATCGATCCATAGAATTGCTTAAAAAAGGAATGCTGAAATGAACAGTCATATTAGAAATTAGAGAATCTTCTTCCTAGAAGCAGATAATACTTCATTTTTTTTCCTAGTTCAACAGATAATTAATCTTGCTTTTGCTTTTTAACAATATTCTTAAAGTTAGGCCTAATATGTTTTCCTTGCCGACCAGTTTTGAGTATCAAAAAGATCTTACATACCAACCAACTTGATATGAATGAATCCTTTCCAAAGCCTGTGAAACGATTTCTAATAAATTCAAATTGCTGCACTTGATTGATCTTTAAGGGAGCTACATAAAACCAAAAAGTGATGTTGGTTCAGCAAATCTGTTCCCTTTCTTTTTGCATATATCGACAAAAAATCCTCATGATATGACTCAGTGTTACATTCATACCATTCCCTTGAGAATTCTGAGCCAAATCCTCCCAGTTTCTCCATGTGCGCATCTAAAATATCAAATGGAGACGAATTCTTAAAGAGAGCAAATAAGCATTCGAGAAGAAACATAGCAAGATTTAAAATGGATATCACTCTTTACCTGTGCAAGTCCTAGAACAACAGTGATGACACTGAGTACTACATGACTGACGGCCAAAACAAAGATAAAAATATGTAGCTCATGGATTGCCTCAAGTGATAGTAATGGAACTTTTCCCTGAATAGACAAAGATGTGAAAGAAATAAAGGTGCAGTCTTGCATTCAAGGAATAAATTCTATAAAAGTGTTCCTTTCAGCAATTGAAACTATAGGAGAAGCTGTATCGAACGACTAGAGGAATTTGTGCACTGGTATCAAGCAGATTATACTAGCTCAGGAATAACAACTGTTGACAGCATCTAAAAGGTAAATATTTACTTCATTCTACCACAATAAGTTGAACAATGGATTCAGTCAACATCAGGAGAATTGCATCTAAGCAAGATTCTAGATTATGATTAGTTCGTAGAGCAGTATCTTCACATGTGAATAAGGATCACAAAACAACTCTGCAAAGCAAGACACCATTAATCATCATCATCTCGAAATTGGTACAAAGGGATTGGTTTCTTGAAAAGGAGAATAAAACTGCAATTAAAGTAACAAATTATACAGATGATCAACTACTGAGTGATGGACAACTAGTGGTATAAGAATCTCCTTGTCCACAGATGAAAAACGGATTGGTAAGAACAATTTCCCCATCTAAATCAGTTCATTTTAGCTTAAACAGTCATATTATCTAACTATTTCTACGAATTCCAAGAAAATTACATTGCAGGAAGAGAGATCTTCACCTTCTTCTGACAGTAAGTCGAATCTCCTCCACCGGCCAACAGGCGACGAGCACCCCCGACTATCCTACCGGAGGAGCTCACGGAATAGTGGGCAGTCGAAGTTGCAGCAGCATCCCTCTTGCACGGACGTAAATGGTGCGTGAGGCTCTCGGATATGCATATCCGTTGAATCGACCCCTGGAACACCACCAGCAGCAGCGAGATGAACCCCAACAGCATCAACTCTGCAAAGAATCGACCCTTTCCCTCTTGTAACCACGTCGAGGGGCAGTATAAACATCTCGCGGAAGGGAAGGAAGAGAACTGACCTTCTTTGATTTTCTGAAGGGCGTCGAACAAAGGCTTCTGGTTCTTCTTCTTGAGGACCTGCAAGATCAATTTTTTTTATCAGCATGCTCAGCGCAGAATGGGCAAAGAGGGGGGTGTAAAAGTTGCACCTTTCCGAGGCGATGGAGCAGGCGCTCGAAGACTAAGGAGATGAGGACAATAACAGTGCAGACGAGAGCAACAATCCATGTGGGAGTGTACTCCAACGTTGGCGCCGACTCGTCGCCACCTCCTGCCATTGCTGGTCCGTGACCTTCCCCTCTCTCTTGGCGACTGTATATAGAGCGCAGAGGAAGCACTGGGGGAGATGAATAGGAACGCGCGATGTTGGAGTGGAAAAGGTCTGGTCAAGAGGGGAAGGTGGAAAGAAGCGAACTTCCATGGGAGCTCCAGTAGGGAACCACATCGTCTCTGTCAACGGCGTGTAAAGACAAACCAAACCAGAGTGGCGACGTACATACAACTGACGTTGCATCGTTTTTTCGTTGTTACCCCACCTTGGCTGGACTGTCGGTCGGTCTCCAGTTGCATCTGTCCGAATCTAAATTATAATTAAAATGGACTGATAAATTCATCGATAAATTATAATTAATTACGATCGAATTGAAACATCAATCCGACCACAAAATCAATATGACTCATCCCTTAGTCCACAAGTTTTATGTGCTCTTTAAATGGGTACTCGTAAATTGCAAATGAATCTAATCTAATGGAGTTTGAAATTGTTCAAACTTTCATTTGGGTATATGTAAATTATAATTTAAATTGATTTAAATTTAAATTTAATTTGAATTATTTAAATTTTTACATAAATATATTTATGTTAATATTGTGTAAAAATAATTAGAATTCAATTCGAATTCAGTTCACGAGCGGTTCGTGAATAATCGAATAAAATAGTATAGATTTGAATTCAGCTAAAAAAAATATTCAAATATGTTGAAGTTTAACTCAAATTTAATAATTTTAAATACGAATTGAATATTTTGTTAATGGGCTTAAAAAGCTTGCGAATTGACTGTAAATACTCAAATGATATATTTACTAAGGTTGGAATCTCTTAGGATTTAGTTTTTGGGGAATAATTTACCTTTCATTCACATTAGGATGTAAGGTGAAAGGGTCTCTAGGCTAAATGTTATTCCCTTTGGCATAGGACGAAAAGTTTTTATGAACATTTAAAAAAATATATTTGTTTTGTTTTACGAAGCTAATTAACCCGAATAGTCACCCGGGGGCGTGCTTGACCTAATTTTCGACCTAACATAGTCTATTGACCCTTATAGCCTGAATGAACAACTTTTTATTAGCTTCTATAAGTACTAAAGTATTATTTATTAACTTCTAGTTATGAAAATGATATAAATTATAAATCATAATACTATAGTATTATTTATATGTCAAACTTTTAATGATTAAAATAAATTATAATTAATATTTATATTATTATTATTTGTATCCTTTTATATGACTATTCTTGTTGTCATTAATAGTTATCTAATTGGATAATATACTACTAAGATTATAATTAATATAATATTATAAGATAAATCAGTTCAACTTAATTAAAATTATTAATATTGATATATTATTTTTTTATTATTCTAAATTTAAATAATTTTAATTAAATTGGAAAAAAAATATTTTAATAAAATAATACTTTATATATAATAAATGATTAAATTAGAATAATTTTAGGTATGACTGTACCAATGCTTAATAAAAATATTTAAGGGATGAAAAATATATTAAAGTAATATTTTAGAAATTGACAGTGATTTGCTCTTGATTGCTAAGGGTTTAGAGATTTTCTCAAGTATATAATTAATAAATTCAAATTTATCACATTATTAGATTTGGAAAAAAAAACATTATATATCTGTTGATCTAAATTGTTTAAAAGTATGTTCTTCTTGGACTCTGAGAATTTTTTAATCGATTAATGATTTAAAAATATAGAAAATATGATCTGATCTTCCAACCAATAGATTAAAAAAATTCAACTTCCATGGATACCTAAACCCTTTTATTAATTGTTTTCAATTATCAAATGGAGTTATTTTTAAGAGAAATAATGGCAAAGTCATTATATATACTAATTATCGCGCACACGCGTTGCATGTGCAATATAATACATAAATACAATAAATTTGATTTGATGATAATGCGCCGAACCCATATAGTAGTATAACGCAAGGGAGATGTTTGAGAACCCCAGAGCAAACTACTGTAACAGACTTTGCGTCATAAAAAAAATTTAATTTAATTTTTTATATCAGATATTAAACTGATAAGAACATATACTACACTTGATCTTAGCCAAAAGGCCAAGAAATGTGTGATTTTTAATGTCACCGACCTAAGATATTTATAGAAGCTTCTCTACTTGCGGTGTTGTTAATTTTAATATATGAGACTAAAGAGTCATAACAGTATAATATCTATTAATGAGAAAATTTTCTAATAATACGCTGCACCTGAGTCTTGAACTCTAGATCTTGGATTGTAATGAGAAAATTTTCTAATAATACGCTGTAGATGAGTCTCGAACTATAGATCTATAATTGATTAATGAGAAAAATTTTTAATAATACCCGCAGCTGAGGGATGTTAACGTAATTCATCGTAGACTTTATCAAATTAATTAAAAATTTGTTAGTATTGAGGTTAGATTCTTAATAATATCAATTGATATGAGCTTCAAATCAATTGGAAGGGAAAAAAAGTAATGCGACTTTATTTTTAATTTTTTTACCTATAAAAATAATGAAGGCTTTTGTTCCTTCATGAGAGATCGAAAAAAGAGTCGTACTTAATTTGATAGAAAATATATTAGATTTTAATTTAAATGTATTAAATTTAAGAAAAATTATACCTTATTTTAGATATTTTGTACCAATAAAAAATGAGGGTAATTTGATAAATCAATGTGAATTAGGGAGTTGAAGCAAAGAAAAGTTTAGAGTGTGAATAAATTTTTTCTGATACAGATATTGAGGAGGTAATTGAGTTTGGTGTTAAGGAGTTTTTTTACCATTTGAGTCATAAATATATTAATTTTGTATCAAATAGATATTATTATTCTAAAGGATGTCAATTTGTATCAAATTGACATTATTATGCTCACAATAATCTCTCAAATTTGTTTATATCCCATCCCAATTTTTTAGTCTTTCAGGCTTAATAAATAATTTTTTTATAATTTTTAAAAACTTTAAATGGATTATCGTATCTCTTAGTTGTTCTTGATATATATATAGGTTTGAAATTCTTTAATTTAATTCGATACTTGTAAAAAAATATTTAATTGATCTAAAGATCAATCAATGAATATCATTACAATTTTTTTTAATAATTCAGATGCCTAAGCTTTGCATGGCTAATTCAGTAAAAGAAATTCGTGATATAAATTATGCAACCTCAGAAGTTGATTTTCAAAATATTCATCCTATTTAAAATTCAAATTATGATTTGCTCCTCATTTGGAATTCTACTTTCAATATATCATTGCACTTTACCGATCCTTATGTTCTTTTTATCAACTCGAGTTTTTTTTTTTTACAAAAGTCATTAAACACTTTGGAAAAAAAATATTGAATGACTCTAAAAATCTTAAATTGTTACTAAATAAAAATAATTAAACTCTTAGTCTTTGATACTTTAATAGTTTAATCCTAGTACAAATTCATTAGGATTTTGTTTTAAAAAAATTACAACTGGTTTAGAAAACTCAAAAGAATTTCCATAGATTTCATTTTGGTACATTTATAATGTAATTAATTATGCAATTTAACCACAATAATATTGCTAAACTCAATAAAAAAACATATTTAAGAAAATTTGAACTTCTAGAGTGGTACAATTAGAAAAAAAAATATTAATATAAATAACCTTTTACAGCATGGCATCTAAATGATTCCCAATTAAAACCTTCCAACGTTTTCCTAGCACTATCAGGATTTATTCAGAATTAAAATTTTGTGACTTAGTTTAAAATTAATTACTTTTATACAAATTTATGAAAACATATAACTAATTTTATATAATTTTTTGTTGATGCGAATGATAAAATAATTAAGCACTAATAAAGCAATTTCTCATCCGTAATAACATACAGTGGCATAAAGATGTTAACAGTGGAAGAAGAAGAAGAAGAAGAAGAATTAATACCAAAGCCTGAATTTACTTTGCACTGAAAATGGGTTCAACGTCTGCACTTGGCTGCGTTCTTCTTGTGTACTTGATCAGCAATCCTTCTGAAGAAAGACCTGGCACCCTCAAATCCCTGTAAGATCAGACAGATCAACAATTTCTTCATGAGATAAAGATCTCAAGAAAGGAAAAATTATGGAACACAATTGCAACAAATTTAAGTTATGGAACCTGATGTATGGCTCCAAATCTTTCCATTCCCATCTTGGTCGCTCCTTGAAGAGAGATGCAAAGCGTTCGGCAGGGGATGATGGAAGAGCTGAGACTCTGAAAGCACGGATCCAAGTTTCGATGCCTAGCTTTTCAAATAACACTTCACCCTCGAGCATCTTCAAGTCGGCGCACATTGCGGGAGGAATACTGTGCTTCCATTTGTGCAAGAAACTTTCCAACTTCATCATTCCTTCTCTCAAAGTTCTCAAGGCAAAACAAACACAGACCTTTTTCTCATCTAAGCTCCATTGTTTGCTGCCTGAGCTGCTTTGTGCCATAGATCCAAATGTGTCAATGCAGTGCCGGGTAATTCTGCTGGGATATCCATCAGCTTCCATGACTGAAATTACCTCATCTTCCTTGAGTGCATTTAGCTGCCACTCATTCAAGATCGAGTTGTTCAAGAGCATGTATAGCATTTCTTCCATGGTCTTCTCATCAATGATCCTCCAGAATCCATCTATCTCTACAGCTGAGAGGGACTTCAATCCATCCCTCAGCTCTTGTTCGCTAGTCTGAATCTGCTCAAGTAGGTCTTGCCATTTATATAGACCATGGTTAGACAGGGATTCAACTTCCAAATCCTCATTAAGTGTGTAATGCTTCTCATTAAGGAGGGCTTTCAGTTTGTCTAGTCGTGGGGCAACTAGAACCAACTCCATGATGTTTGGTGCTACTTTTAACACTGATGACACGGCTTCTTGCACTGCTGAAGTATTAGGTTCATTGTCACTGAATGTATCTTTATGATTAGGCTTCCCTGGCGGTATTAAATACACAGAATTGGATGTGCCTACGAATTTCATGACATAAGTTGCTGAAGGAGTGCAAAGCACAGCATCCTCATCCTTGTGTCCTCGGATAGAAACTCTAATCACACAAAATAAAGATGCAAAAGGCATACCCCAAAAGCCAAATAGGAAGGGAAAAACTTGAAAGAACCAGAAATGAAAGAAAATATAGAATGATAAAAAAATTGAACTAATCCTGAAAGTGGCAGAATAATATATACGATTTTATTAGGTGAAATCACATGAGATCCTACAAGAACTAGTGATCATTGTGTTACTCAGGATACAAGCAAAAAATATTCACTATATGTATCTGCTTAAGATCTTAAACTAAGTTGGGAGTTCCCAAATTAAAGGTAGGCCATCTGCTCTAGCTACAAGTTTTATGGCCATCTATTTCCTTTAAAGCTCACTATGTAAACAAAATATCAAAAATATATGTAGCATGAAAACATGAAAAACCTAAACTCATATAGCCATGAACATAAGAGCCATGAAATAGAAGGCTTCCAAGAGCATAACTCTACTAAGCAGCGGAAATAGAAGATACTTCCACTTGTCAAAGAACAAGCTGCGAAGACACTATGTCGAGAAGTCACTCAAACTCAATTGGTGGAGCCTTCTAGCCTATGTCTAATGGAAATTTATGCCACGAACTTAATGGAGAGTCATGCCCTTTATATAGATTAGACTAGGGAGCCTCCATATGCTACAAACTTTAATGCTTTTTACCATCAACAGAGCATATCTTGGAACCCCAAAAGGATTAGACATTTAGAAGACCGTATGCCTATTTTTTCATATTCTATGACTTGTCATATTCCAAGACTTTATAGCTTTATTCATGACTAATGTCATCATCTCTTCAAATTCCAAACATTGAATGTATGGCACCACTTTAATAGATGAATAATGTTAATTATTCTAACACACTAGGCATTGAGCTTCAGACATTATGCCAACACGCATACAAGGGAATTGGTGTTGGTGCCCTTTTTACCCTATCAGCCTAAGTTTTGTGCATGAACTATTAGTTGCCATAGTTAACCATTTACACTTTCCAGACATATAATTTATCTCAGGAGCACACATGAACAAATTAATTTACATCATTATTACTTCCCAATGTTTATGTCAGTGCTCGCTTAAACTTTCTATTCCAATGACTGTAATACAAACAATTTGGAGTTACCTTTAACATCTTGTCATTATGTAGGCTTATTTATGAACAGGTTATAATTAAACCTTGTTTTGGGAGATTATCAGCCCTTATGAAGCGCATACTAGCTAAACTGTTAAACTGTTTGCATGAATAAATTTGAATAATATATAATCGAATCAACTATTATGCTTGGAAAACTGGATAAGTTGTTAAACCAATACTAAGAATTTAAATATACACATCCGTTTCTTTTCTAACAGCTCAAGCTTTTTAGATAAGTGATTAGAGAATCAACTTTAACAACATGCAGGAGCTCATGTTTTCAAATCTGCTAGTGTCAATAATATACCAACCAACAAATGGATAGGTTTTGTAATACCAACATTGGGTTACCATGAAATGTGGTTAGACTCGTACCACATGGCATTTGTTGCAATGGTGGACCTTATGACAGTTAATGGGATATGAAACAAACTATAGAAGACCTGCTGGAATTTTAAATACAATGGATCAGGCTTTTCAGTGATTAGATTGGGTTCTTTTTAATTCTCGTTCTCAGATAAAGCAGATATAAAGCAAACTATAGAAGTTCTGCTGGATTTTTAGATACAATGGAATGGGTCTCTCAGGGATTAAAGTGGATTCTTGTTAATTCCCTTTCTCAAACCGAACCTAGATTGCAACTAGCTGATTTCTAAACAATAGTTTGCTATGGTTTTTGCTATTTACTCTCAGAAAGGTTCCTCTAACAGTCCATAAATCAATAATCTTTTAAGAGAAAAATGAAACCTGACTTCTTAGTTCAGCGCTCAAGGTGATATGGAAAGCATAGCAGTTCAACAAATTGGAAAACACTGTAAGGGTAAACTAGGGTTTAATCCTGGAATGACAGAAAATCACAAACTCAAAAAAAAAAAAAAAACAATGTCAATAAGAACAAACAGTATGGTGTTTGAAAACAGGAACTACACATGGAGGCTCATGTCGGGTGAGAAAAGACAAATCACCTGTTGTTGAGGATATCAGGGAGGAGCGCTTCATCGGCCTCGAGGATAAGGAGATCGTCATGGACTCCGAAAAGGGGATGGTAACGGATGGAGATGGAGGAGCCTGGTCCGAGAGTAAGCACGGATTCAGCGCCGCCGCCGCCGCCGCCCCATTCTTGCTGTCCTTCCATTCTCTCTGTCTTTCCCGCGCCTTTTAGCCGTGTTATTATGTCAAGCAGGGCAATTGGCGCCTTTGTATTTCTAGGAAAACCTTTGTCTCGAGTAAATAAATAAATAAATTTTAAATTTGGGTATTTGATTATATTTTTAATATTTTTAATAATATTGAATTAGGTTAGAAGAAACTGTTTATAATTGTTGGCTTTCCAACAGAAAGAAGTGACGTCAACCATAATTAACCCATTTTAGGAGCACTAAGCATTCGAATATTCTTTAATCCATCTTTAATTAACCCATTTTAGGAGCACTAAGCGTTCGAATATTATTTAATCCATCTTTAATTTAAGCTATAAAACCCATCAAAATAGGCAATTTAAAGTTTGAATTCCCAAAATGCGCCTCCGATAGTTTTCCTTCGTTCCCAAAATGTCCTCCGACGGCGGGGCGGCTCTTCCGCCGTCAAACCGCGACTGGTTCTTCCCCTCCACCGCCCCCACTCTCCTAACTGCACCGTCGTCCTCCTCGTCCTACTCGAAAGCCCTCAATTCTAGGCGTCCCCCGCTCTTTCCCTCCACGCGCAGGAACCCTAAGCCCTACCTCGGTCAATCTCGGCCTTCGATCGCCACGAAAAGCTTCCCATCATCCTCCTCCGCCCCTTCGTCGCGGTCCCCGTCGCCGCCTCCAACCTTTGTCGCGCGAGGGGACCCCAGATACGCTGGGATACGGCGGAAGGTGAGCTTTGATTCTCCGCAGACCAGCGAGAATTCAAGATCAGTGGGGAGAGAAGCTCCATCTGCAGATAGTTCCAGCAGAACAGTTTCCTCCAGATCTCGGATCAGGAATCGGTGGTCTTTGGTGGTTTTCGTTGCGGTTAGTTGACTGATATGGGAATTATCATCCTTCCATTTTTGTTGTTACCTGAATTGTTTACTTGGAGGTTTGGAATTCCGAAGTTACTTATGACTATTTTAATCCAACATATAACTGGAATATTTGGATGGAATATGTACTACTTTACCTGACGCATCATCTCCTCGACCCATTATGAAACCTTTATGGCTGAACAACCTGTAGAACGTGTTGGTGTTCCAATTCAACACAAAAGGAAAACGATTATTTTCATTACATGCCAGAGAACTTGTTTTTTTTTTTCACCCCATTTTATTTTCAGCATTAAAAGGAGGAGAACTAATACTCAGTGATGTGAGTCCCAACTACTGGGATTGTGTACATGCATTATACTCAACACTCTGTTAATCAGCCAGAAATAAAATCAGCTTTAATGCTGCTTTGAAATAAAACTGCTAATGGTTGTCATTGAATTTCCTCCTCTGTACCATGTTCCTATGCAATCTCAGCTCTTATTATTCTTTCATTCTTTAGTTGGGTGCAGTTGGAGCTTGGGAGGTGCAGGATTTTGGTTCTTAAGGATCCTACTAATCATCTACCTTAAAGATATCTGGATGAATCTTCATAGTTGATTTGGTCATGTCAAACAGAATCAACATATTAAACCATTATTTCAGCTTCCCAAAAGCAGAGCACATGAGCAAACAATGAGAGTTGCAGAGATGAGGATGTTAAGGTGGATGTGTAGAAATACAAGGATGGACAAAATAAAAAATGAGAATATTAGAGAGACAGTCAGAATTGTATCTATTGAGGGAAAACTCATGTTTAAGATGATACGGACATGCACTTAGACGTCCAAGAAATGTT
>JBAMIB010000053.1:2630486-2649044 GCA_037177415.1 Kaempferia rotunda | reverse complement strand
AAGTGGCCTATTTATTTTTGCTACTTCCGGTACTCCAAAAATTCCATAAAAATACTCTAAAAATCCAGAAAAATCGTGGAATATTTATGGACTTATTTTTTTGGAAATTTTGGGGCGTTACAATACTAATACAAAATTTTATAGCACTAGATGATACTATACAAGAACTCAAATGTTTCATTTGGAAGAATGACTAGGAATTATATGTATTTAATATTTTTAGTAGAAAAAAAAGTCCCAGAATAATTTATTATACATAATCTTATCTAAGCGGTGAGTAAAATTTTAGATAAATCAAATTAACCAATAAAGTTAAGATATTTTAATCGATTTGATTTAAACTGATTGCTCATCCCTAATCTTATCCTGCTTTACAAGAAGCTATTTTCGATACGGACCTTTAAGTCACACAGTAACAATTTTACAGTTTCACTAAGACTCCCCTTCATGCTTTTTTAGTCGAAATGACAATATAAATTAACTTTATTTTTATAATATATCCCAGAGTTTTTTGATATTTTGTTTTTAAATAATTAAGAAGTTAGTTTGATTAAAGCAATAAGAGTAGAAATTAGTGTCTGTTGTGGAAGGAAAAGGGAAAAAATATTGGTGGAATGAAAAAAATTAACCAAGTTAAGGAATATTCAACCTGGGATAATAGATCTAGTCCCACGAATAGCGTGCAGAACTATAATAAATATGACTTTTCGCAACGTATCATTAACAGCATGCGGTCAAAGTATGCTGTTAATCACAGTTTTTATGGTGGGCCCAATTATATGCTCTGCGAATAGTATAATATTTATACAAACTACGGCGTGTAGAAAAAGTACACTATCAATAAACTTTTTTACGACGTGTAGAGCGCACTGTTAAAACTTAATATTAATGACATGCGGAATACACTCTTAATACTTATTATACATATGTAGATGATAACGTGTAAAAAATACACGCTACTAATAAATATTATTGAATATTAACAACATGCAATGTATGCTGTTACTAATCTTTAAACCCTTCAAATGCTTTCCACCGAAATATCTCACCTCTCAAAATATTTTTCATCCAAAACTCACTGAGAAAGTTATACCTCCCACAATTTTTTTTTTTTTTTTTTTTTGCCAAAACTCATCACAAAAAAATGTTTTTGCGGACAAAACTCCTCATGCAAAAAAAAAACCCTCATGCAAACCTCTCACGCAGACATG
The DNA here is from genome assembly GCA_037177415.1 of Kaempferia rotunda. Classification (NCBI taxonomy): domain Eukaryota; kingdom Viridiplantae; phylum Streptophyta; class Magnoliopsida; order Zingiberales; family Zingiberaceae; genus Kaempferia; species Kaempferia rotunda. Next base: position 2,647,833 of record JBAMIB010000053.1, on the reverse strand, counting down.
CGATCCCACAAAGATCGCGAAATCATCCTCATGCGATTATGAACCCTCTACCGAAACTTCTCTGCCAAACTCCCTCCACCAAAACTTCTGTGCTGCCAACCCTAAACTCCGTCTCCATCATACATCTCTGCACATCCTCTCTCCGGCAAAGCCCTCTCTGCAAACCGCTCAATCCTTGTCTTTCTAAGGTTGGATCTTCTTTTATTTGCTTTTGTTTTTCTTGTATTATGTTGTCATTGAACACATTCATTTTATACAGAATCAATTTACCTTGTGTCTAAGATTTGGGAGTCCTATGTCAAAGTTATCTATAGTTGACACGTCTTCCTTCTAGTCATCAATTTACCACTTTAGATAAATTGTAAGGTTAAGACTTAAGAGGATCTTCATATATTATGATCTCCATCACCACAAAGGGGCAAAGAACATTGAGATCCATATGTTAAGTGTGCTTGACCTGCACAAATTGCTTATGCAACATCCAATCTGTAAACCCAATTTCTTCAAATAATTTCCCTGCTCCTACTGCGCATCAATCTATAAACCTAGTTTCTTCATCATCTAAGTTTGAGAATGTAATTTTCCTGCATAGCTTTCCTGCATAGTTGTGATTTCTTGAAGTGTGATCCATAAAGGTTTGATTCCTACATAAAGTAGACAGCCATGAAGCTTTAAGGTACATATAGTTTAGAATGTAGTAATGTACATTTTTGTAGCTATACTGTGATAAATGTGTGATGTTTGTGATAAATGTGTGCTATCATGATATTTAATATTTTGCAGTTGCATTATCATTTAAAAGAAAGAATAGATATATAAATTGCACATATAAAAACAGTTCAGCCACATTCTAGATGCTCAATGTTGCCATGTATAGGAAACCATGAGATAAGTTTGGTTTTTGCTGTTTTTGGACTTCCACATGGATTGCGTGATCAATTAAAAGTTATAATTACTACAAAAGATCCATCATGAAAAATTGTACTAATAGTGTTCTGCATAGTCTTCCTTAATGTCATACCTAGAAAAATAATAATAGTTTCTTCCCATAGTAGGGACATAGTTTTGCACCAACTAAAGGAAGATTTCATTATGCAAGAGGCAAGTAGATGGCTATGCAACAGTGAGAGAGAGAGAGAGAGAGAGAGAGAACTTCAAATCAGGTTGCCATGGGGGCATTAGAACTAGCTTTGTGTGCCTTTTGCTCACCTCAGTTAGTTGACAGCCCTTGTGATTGTTATTCAACAAAAAAATTGTACGTATCCCCTTTTTTATTCCAATAAAGAACTACTTATGTGTTGCAAATAGTTCATATACAGCTGCTTTCTACATAATTGTCCATGCTTCCATCTTTATATGCAGCATCTCTATCTTTCTCTAGATACTGAAGTGGATTCTGAACTAATGGCAAACATTCAAGTTATGTCTCATGACCCATCATACAAATTTTCATTTTTTTTTGTTATCTTCCTTTAGTAGTAGAAACCTATGTTATTAAATTTTGCAGGATTTTGATAACTTTAAAGAGGAGCTCAAGAAATTAGTAGCTATGACCTTTGAGAGGATATTTTTCAATTGTGATAATTATGCAATTAAAGCTTCTTAGAAATTTAGCTCTTACCATTGTAGTGTTGCTATTTGTTTGGTTGTAGAAAGTGTATTACTTCTCAAATATATGTTGTTGGTGCTACCTCTGTTATTCTTTTATGGACATGGAAACAAACAGTTTTACAAGAATTATATCTATGATTTTGCTCAGATCTAGTAAAAAATAATGATTGAAATTGAGAAATGAGAAAAGGCAATGTTGTAATAGTGGTGTTAGGATCTCAATAGTGGTTTCTTGTTGTTAAATGGTATTTAAAAAATTGTATCCTAACGAAACTATAATTTCATTGTAGTAACATCTATATAGTTATCTTAGGAAATTTAAAAGTTATTGATTACATCTACAATTATGATTTCCTATCCTAGATAAATTTTTCTTCGGCTAAGCTAAGACTTAAATCACTAGTGGTCCTTTATGGATGTTGAATCAAAGAGATATTGTTGTTAAATTTAGATAACATGAGTTTGACGACTTCCTATTCAATTTCTAGCTATTCATGTTTTTTGTATTCTACTACATGGGAGTCTAATCTGAATTGAATAACTAGTAAACCTCCTATGTGGAGCTCATAAGAAGGCTGGCAAATGCATAAAATTCTAACCTAGAGTAGGTTCCATTGGAGGTTTCGGTCCTTGAGTGGGTTTCTTGATAAGCAGCTCAAGGTAACTTCTTTTCAACAAATTTAATAATGTTTTTAATTTGTTGTAACTGTGCTTGAACTTTTTAATCGGCTGATCTAAAATTTAATTTTCATTGCAGGCAAGGTCAATGATTTTGATAGATACATCAACCATGAATCACCCATGGTCCAAATTGAAGGGCTAGACTTACAAGAACTAGAAGTCAAATGAAATAACGTCAATATGCACTTCTTATTATGGTTAGCCAAACATATTCAATAGTTTTTTAACTTACATATATGGTTTAGTGTAATGAAATATTTGTAATCTGTTCTGTCCAATAACAATCAGTTAATGAGTAATACCTTGTTTTCATTATTATTGTTGCATATTGAAGGGTTGTATGCTTGTTGCCATTTTATGAGTACTTCTAAGTTCAAGCTTGTATTCTTATTGTTTCATATCAAATTTCAAACATATTGAAGGTGTCTAATTTAGTGACAAGATGAATTGTGATGATGTTTAAATTTTAAATTTGAATTATATATTTTAAATAATTGTATGGTATTTTAACTGCAGCGTACATCTTAACCGCAAGATTCGCAGCTTGCACCGCGCGCTGTGAATCCTCTTAACCACAGCACGCGCCACACGCTATCAATGTCTTATGATTTTCAACAGCTTATAGTTGTGCAGCGTGCAATGCATACTACGGATAGCATAATTACGTACTATGAAAATTATATTTATTGTAGTACAAACTGTCAACCCGGCATCCCTTCTTTGTTGTAAAGAGAAATGAAGTCAGAGGTGGTTGTTTGTTATTGAAACCCTGATAAAATTACATACTGTTTAGTTATTGAGATAATTGAAGTGATCACGCCATGACTTCTACTAAAATAGAATTTGCAATGGCACATCATCAGGCTCCAAACTTTTTAATCAAATCAAGAAGAAAGGGTCCAAACAATAGTAGATTATTCTTTCATTATTAGAGAATAATGAATAATACGATTATTTCACAAGGATCATCTACAGTTTGCGTTCAAGCCAGGTCTCATCTAGTAGGTCTATTTAGCTAAGAAACACTTCTGCTGTACCCTCCATTAGGGTTCTTAGCAGGTCAGCGTTTCTCCTTTCTAAGGGATGGCTCCCACACATTTAACGGCAGAAAATTCAACTACAGGATTAATATTACAACCCAGAAAAGTTGTAGTTTCGCGGTAAACTTTATCAGCACATGTTCAAATGTTCGATAAAAAGTTCAAATAGAAATTCTCACACAGCAGACCCATCGTTAGTGTTCATCCAATACAGTACACTACATTGGCACTGCATGGTGGCTTATCATCTTTAACGAAGAATGATTGTAGCGAAGAATGATATATTTTGCTGACTCGGTGACACTCGCACTAGAAAAGGCTGTAGCTGGGTGTTATCTTTCTTGCACTTCGTTGTTCTGTTCACACACGGTCTTTCTCACAAACTGTCCACGCACACGCGGTCTCTGCTCTGCGAGTATTTTCCTGCTCTGGTAACGTACCTGAAAACAGAACCAACATAAGGGCCAACGATATGATAGAAAGAGGATTCCATGAACTATCTGATATGGTCATGATCTAACAGAATCAAAGTTGACTTGAGATTTCTTAAGTTAAGCAAAAAAATGCTGTCTACCTTTTTTATGAAGTTTCTTTCTGTCCTCTTTTCCCGGAACTTCTTCAAGGCTGCTTCTCTTTGAGCAATACGGATCTGAACGACTCCACCACCACTTCCACTGCCACTTGCATTGCCACCTCCAGGTCTGCTTGTCTCTGTAATATGATTAGCAACTAGTATGTTTAACGTTGCAGGGTTTGCGGTGGTGCTATTTCCATTATAGCCATTGCAGGGTTGATAAATGACTGAATTGCTTCCCATTATGCTATATTTTGAAGAATTACCTTCAACTGGCCCAACAACGGCATTGGACAACCAATATTGTGGAGCTGGTGAAGCCATTTTTGGCCGCAAGTCATCCAGATCTGGCGGCGGCGGCGGCTGCTGCTGCTGCTGCTTCTGTTGTGACACATTACGAAAGTGCAGGTGATGGTGGTGGTGGTAGTGGTGATGATGCTGCACTTGGACCTTACGCTCTATTCCAATTGCTTGTCGTGTAACTCCAGCTGCCGGTGGCTCATCTGTTTTCTCATGGACAATTTGCTGATTTGTGGAGGTTTGAATCTGCTTAGGAAGGGGAACTGCTGGGGTCCGGATGCAGTTGAATGCAAATGTGGATGCTGTTTCTTTCTTGTTTGCTTCAGGTTGGGCGAATGCATTCATGGTGGATCCCGTGGCGTTTTTGTTGCTGCTACCAGCAGAACCTGATTTCAAAGGAGCTGAATTTGAGCCAGTCGTCATATTATATATAGAGTTGTTCATGGTAGTGGTGCCCATATCATTGTTGTTACTACTGCCATTGGAACCTTGTTTTAGAGGATCCACATTTGAACTGGATATCATGTTGTATATTGACTCTGCCCTCATTGCCTCAGAGCTGTTATCAGGCGGAGAACAACTTCCTCCGCAACCAGTTGGAGCTTGATTAGAAGCAGCAGATTTGTGATACCTTACACAGTGATAGAGTTAGTTAGAAAGCTTCTTTTTCTTAAATGAACAAATACAAAATCATTTCGTAATTTGGTTTTTGCACCTGGAGAATGCTGACTGTTCTGAACGTCTTAGAACATTGCGGTCCTCAAGAGTGGCAGAAGATCCACATTCCCCCCTTGATCTAAGCCTCTTCAAGCTCAACTCTAGATTTGGTAAGTCACTCTGATTATCAGTGGTCTTTTCTTGACATTCTGGAATCTTGGACAAACCTTCAGGGACTTGAAGTGCAGATAATGGATGTGTATCAAGGTTATTAGCCATTGCACCGATCAAATCAAAAGCTTTTGTGCTTCGTTCATCAGAGGTAGACATGTTATTGCTCTCTAGAGTAGGACTTTCCTTCTTTTGGTCACATTCCAGCAGTTTGTCCTCGTTCATGTCCCTTTGCTTGGAAAAGTTCATGACTTTTCTTGGATGAGTTTCATACTGTATCTCTGCAATTATTGGAACTCCTATCTTCAAGTCTTTACCCATGATCTCATCTACGCAGCAGATTATCCATGATGCAGATGCTCAAAATTAGAAAGAAAAATGCTTCATTGAATCTGAATGAAGCATACCAGTAAGCTCTTTTTGTCCTTTGCACCCTCCATTAGATGATATGGGAACCCAATCATTACAAAAGGTTTCAGGATTCGGATGAATGACCTGCGCACAAGTACTGTCCGGTGAATCAGCAATCTGATCTTGTGGAGACATATGTTGAAGGTTCTCAACCTCCATTGCACGTTTTGTGTAGGAATTCTGCATCAGAAAGTCAGTTTACTAAGACAAATTTAAGAGCACATGCTATTGTTTGAAATAGTGGTGTAGAAGTGTATAACGAATTGATTGCAAAAGTTGATAATACTATTTCATATCTTGAGATGGATTGTGGCACATGCTTTTATGATTTAAAAAACATAAGCAATACATATTTATCATAACAGTAGAAGAAAAGAGGAAGCGAGAGAGTTCCTACTCTCCCATTTAGCTTGCTAGATCTAGTTCTTCATTCTCAATTGTCATTGCACTTTCTTATCTGATACCCTGTGATACCGATTCTACTGCAAATCAACAGGTAATGCATATGTCGCCCTATTCAGTCTGATGTTTCTACTTATGCGTACAATGACCTTGGATCAAAGGATTGACCCCTCCCAAAAGGCCAGCTGGTCAATTGACCTCTCCCAGGAGGTGGCCTGACGCGATGGAGTAAAGGCGGAGTCTTCGAGCTAAGTAAAATAGGTGTGTCTAATTTGAATTGTCTTTATTATATTTCCATTGGCAATATACTTGACAACACAACTTATACACGAGCACTCACATGTAACTAACCCTTGAACTATCTTTATTTTGCAATAAGTTTTATTTTTAGGTTTGACTATCCACCAATCCCCTTCAAGCCCTATTGAACCACATCCAAATCTCTTTCAAACCAATCATCAATCCTACACTTGTATAAGATATCTTGTTAGTAGTGTGATTGGTTAAGAAAATAACTCCTCACCATCTAGTTCTAGGTTAGCCTAGAGCTTATCAACTCATCATCATTTCTTTTAATGTATAGTTCTTGTGCTCGACAGCACCAATGGATTGAGGTAAGGAGTTGTGGCTTGGTTGAATTATGATCAACTCAAAGTAAAATTCTTCAAATGCTGTTTTCATATTCTCCTCCCATTGTTGTTTTTTTTAATCTTGTTTTCAAGTAATTTTCAACCCCATTTTTGTAAATAGACAATAATATTTATACATAATCAAATGCTTTTTTCTACCTCTCATCTATGCAAATTAAGTCATGAATACCACTATGAATAAATTTTAGAGGTATCATATTCCTTACCATAGAAGGAATGATTCCTTTGGTAGTTTAGTCTCTACACAGGTCTCACACTTTCTCAAGCTATCAATTGCACATGAAATCATCATTTTTGTTAATCGCAATTTGGTCAGCCTCAAACACCATTGACCAGATTAGGTGTTGTGTATTAGGATTGTACAAGACGTCAATAAGCATTAGTTCTCTTTCAAAAGTAATCTTCAACACTACTCTACCTATAGGACAATGATAAATTAACCATAAAGAGCTTGTGTTTGGAAATCAAGGTTTAGAAGGAGAGCATCTGTGTGTGTACAAAGTGGCTAGTGGCACTGATGTCAACCCACCACTCTCTTGAGATATCCACCATATTAGATTTAAACATTTACTTGGTTACATTCACCAGATTATGGGGGCTTTTCTTTAGATTGTATTATTTCTTCCCTTTGGATTTGTAATCCTCAGTGTGCTTGCTGGAGTTGTTGAGTTTCCCATAGACATAGCAGCCCCCTAGCATTTTTTAGCCTTGCTCGGTCGACCACTATTAGTGTGCTTCTGTTTCATTAGCCCTTGCTTCCAGAAAAGGTGTTTCATTAGCCCTCTTCTTGGATACTCTATTTTTGTCCTCTATTTAGAATCAAAATAATTAAACCATCAAGCTTTATTTCTTTGCATTTAATGTTGAGATAGTTCTTGAAGTTCTTCTATATTGATGGTAGCTTCTCAGTTGTTGCAATGTCCTGAGAAGGTTCATATAGCATCATGCCCTCGATATAGATCCCTTATACCACCAGTTGCAGCTCTTGGACCTAACCCATTATGGAATTGGAGTTCACCTTCTTTTAGTCCAAGATGTTGGTGCAATGATGCTCCTAAGTGGTTTGGGGAGATTGTTGGTGCAACAGTCTCATAAGTGGTTAGGTTTAATGTGTTTCGCAAAGGGTTTAAATTATATTTGTTTGTATTACCAATATGTGTACATCAAGTTTGCCAAAACATGGCATGTGCAACAAATGGATCTTATGACTCAATAGGATTGAGTTGTAATGAATGGCTGACCTGATGACCAATTTGTTTTGGTTTGGCTCAATAGCTCAAATAAATGATATGAAATGGACTAAGAGGTGATCAATGAAGGATGATATTAAACATTTTAATCAAAAAATTCACGAGGCGGATGTTAGGATGAGGAGAATGGAGAGATTAATGATTGGATAACTTTGACAGAAATGAGATGAGCTCATAGATGAATGATGAAGGATGACATGGAACACTCGAAGGACTGAATAAAATTTCTAGCGAGTTGTACTTGGCCAGAGCAACAAGAGGTGTACTCAATAGGTAACCCAATGAAGGATGATATAAACTTGGAAAGTTTGGTGTATCCGAGGGATTGAGCTCCTGACTGGCCTAACTGGAGATGAACTCGTGAGCAATGTAAACTTTTGCCAACTTGAAGCCCAAAAGATGGTAAGCTATGAGTGATTAGGAGTGATTTGTAATATGAGTTTATGCTTTGGGGGCAACCTAGTCAACTAGTAGAGAGTCTTCAAACAGCAATAGATTCTTGGTTATAGTTTGTAGTTAAGAGAAATCTTGGTGCTTTGTGTAGGCTTACAAGGGGTAAGCAGAGTGAATTCAGGATCTTTGAGCATCTTTTATTTATTTATTTATTTATTTGATGAAAAGGATCTTTGAGCATACTGAGTTGACTGGATGTTGATTCAATCAATTGGAATGATAAGTCAACTGTTAACTCGACTGCAAACTATTTGTTCTGAAACAAATTGGTCTCTATTGGACTTGAGTCGATCGAACTTTGGTTCAAGTAGATTAGACAGGTTCAGCCAATTGGAGAATTATTTAAGTTGACTAACAAACTATTAGCTTATAATATATATTTTTTGAATTTTAATCGACTAAACTTGTTCCAAAACTAGTGGTTGCAGATTACCCTAAATAAGTGATGGACACATTTTCGCTTGATAAAGGTGAATGAATTGAGCATTATTATTCCAACAATTTAGTAGTATAGAAAAATGACTAGGAGTTGAAGGAGGTCTTGTCTTGGTAATCCTCCTCTTGCTCTTATTTGTTATATTCTATAAGAGAAGTTATATTTTGTATGAGGCTTCTTCACCTATGTAAACGGAGGTCCTCATTGGATTTCAAGAGTAATATCAGTAGGCATGCAGTAGGCCGCAGGTAGGAACTGAAGTCCAAACCACACAAAATATATTATATTAGTGTTGTTATTGATTAACTTATTTCAACTATGAATTAACACAACATAACCCAATCCACACATAAGCACCACATGTGTACGATATACTATCAAGTTTTTTTTGTCATTTTTAATTTTCAGATAACAATATATCTACCCCCTAGCTGTGACCATCCATTCCATGCTAATCTTAACACAAGAAACTCTTGATAATAAATTTCTTCAAACCATCATACTTCACTTTATATTTCTCATCTATCGACTCACATAAAGCCTTGGGTGTTTTCGCGTGAGTACTATTCACATTGTATAGGGTTTATGATTTTTAGGGTTTAGGATTTTAAGGTTTTAGAGTAGGGTTTAGGGTTATCCAACTTGTTGAGGATATGATTTGTACATAGGAAGTCTTGATAACTCCATGCCTCTAATGTCATTTTCATTTGAGGATCATCAAACTTGGTAGGTAATTCTCCAACAAGAACCCTACTAGGTTCAAAGTCGTTGGGCAACATAGCATTTTCCATTTCCATCTCTTATGTTGGTCTAAGAGAATTTCTCCCAACTTTAACCGAAGGTGAACGGTGAACCTATCTCTTCATTTGGGAATATTATCTTAAGGTTGTCATATACGAGGTCAAAAGAAAGTTCGACAACTTGGCAGCTCAGCGACTTGAAAGTGACTTGGTGGATCATTCTACAAAAGGTCACGCCTCAAACAGTGTACCCACCGCCATTTGTAGATAGGTTTATCAGAAACTGAGCAAGCCATGGGTATTTCTCCCAGCTTCGTCAAGAATCGACCCTTGCTTCTTTCTACAACTCTACCATGTGGTAACCAACTCAGCCAAGCCCTTAGGGCAGGCTTGGTGGATCATTGATTCGACATTAGGTTGTTGGTTCAAACACAACACTTCTAATGATCTTGAATGTTGATCAGATTGGGTATTTGTCAGAAAATTATCAGAGACTAATTTTGTCATTACAAGAGATCTCGCTCTTCTTAATCTTTAAGATAATATTCTCTTGCACAGTTTTCTATAGTTCAATAATCGCCTCCGAAGATACAATGATCACTCATCTTTGAATAAAAACACTCTAAATTCAAAAACTCCATAAACCTATAATGCCTTGGAAATCTCTATGTATGGAAGAAGGTTTTGAACTCAAGAAGAGAGGATGCATGAGAAGTTTTTGGATGTCTACCTACCTTTATTATTTATAAAAGGTTTTAACCTCATAAGATTATCAATAAATCTAACTAAAACATACTGTAAATTATTGTCTCCTATTATTATTGTTTGATGCTCCATTTAACCCTTATACCATAAAGCATTTATGAGGCTTCGAATGGTAATGGAAAGACAATAGTAAACAGCCCTATTCAAGATCAAGGCTGTTCTCTTGTTCCTTCACCAATTGCAAGTCCAAAAATGCAATTTTTAAGTTATAAAATATTAAATTACTATGTCAGCGGTAGTGAATTTCATACCTGAGTTCCACTACCATTCTCACTACCATCCGTTACATTCAAATCATTGCAACCGTTATCCTCATCATTGCTGCCCCTGTTGGTTTTAGAGTCAACAGGGCTTCTTGATTTGGCTGACTTTTGGGTCTGGATACCACTCTCGCTGCCACTGCCGCTGCCACCACTGCCACTGGACTGATAATGAGTAATAAATTTCCCAATTAGAAGGATAAGGGGAAAATATTAGTTTGGACCTTAAGGCAACTGTACGTTGCACAAAAAATTTACACAAGATGAAGAAATTAGAAACCATAAGCAGTTGTTGGACGATACCACCATTTATGTTGATTTTTATAGACTTAAGCCAGAACCTAAAATGCCAAAACAGCGCGAATAGAAAATTACACTTTGAAGTCTCCTCCAGACATGTTGCCATAGATTCTTAAGTTCATTCTTACGAATAGGCTTCACCAGAAAGTCCACTGCACCTTTTGACAAACATCTAAATACCGTACCCATGGAGTCGTTGGACGACATCACTGCAATAAAGCTCATCAGTGTAGCAGTTAAAAGTACCAATGGAAATTGATTCCATAACAAAATCCAAAATGGCATAAACTATAATTTAGGAACGGTACTCACTAATCACAGGAATATTCTTGCAGGTCTTATGGTTCATAATCTTGCTTAGAAGAGTGACACCACATAAATCAGACATGAATACCTCGGTCAAGACAAGGTCGATATGATTAGAGAGGTCTTCTAAGATTTTCCATGCTTGCAAACCATTAGCAGCAACTGTAACTGTGAAGGGAGTGAGAAAGTTTCATCAGCTAAAGTACATTCTATATAGACATTACGGAGATACATAAAGACTATTGCCAGAGATAAGAAACTGAACTGTCTAGGTAAACAGTAAAGTCAAAATTGTTACAGGAAAACATTATACATCATGTTGTGGTTATATGCAGGAAAACATTGTTCACTGAATGTAGATTCCTCTACCTTCAGCAACCAGAGTAGGCATATGATTATATGCAGCAAACATTATATGAAAGATCATCGAATTCTAAAGTTAGGTACGAACAAAGGCTAGGTCTAAGATCGGATTTAATTGAGATAAAAAAAAGCTTAATTAAATAATAAGAATAATAAGAATAACAACAACAACAACAACAAAAGTAGGCATATAATCAAACGATCATTTAGCTAATGGACCAAAAGAGTAGATCAGTTGCATGGATGAACGATTGAACAACTGTCTATGTAGCATAAAGCAACAAGCAACTGCCTATGTGGCGCAAGCAGCAAACAGTGGCACATGCCTACAAGCAACTAACAACTGTCAGCATCCGACATCCACAAATCAGCAAACTGCCAGGCTCACACTAGTAGCTGCAACTTTCATGTCGCGCACACACTGACAAAGGCACAATACCTAACGATGTTGTGCATTCCCAAAGGTCAAATTGCGAAGGTCACACCCCTTCAATTAGTAGTTTTCCTCCTTATTTCATATAATTTAAATTTCACTCCTCTTGCTAAGTCACTTAAATATCTGTCAAGTTCTTTTCTTTTTCTTTCTAAGTGTTTGAAATAATTGAAAGTGCACTAGGACTTAAAATTTAAAATATTCCTATTTCAAGTCGAAAGTTATTTTATTTTAGAAGATGATTGTTAACATTTTGTAACTATCTGAGTGGAACAATATTATCTTAAAGAAAAGATTCCAACTAGTACATTGACCTTACCACTTAACCCAACAGAGTATACTGACATCCCAAATTGGTGTTCGCATCACTAACAATAGTAAGTCAGTGATACTAAACTCGAAGGTATATATTGACTACCCAAAAAGAGTACATTGACATATTAATAATTGTGACCCACTTCACAATACAAATGAATCGTAGGCCAACCACAGCCAATACGACAAGCACACCATCCGACCAGAGATAGTTGGATCGTGACAATTTCAAGCCTATTGCTCTAGAGCACCTTTTAGATCATGGTTAGTTTGAAAATTTACGCTGTCACCATAACTGCAACTTAGATTGGATCAGAGAGCAACAGTTTATCTTCATTAAAGGTTGGAGCACTATAAATTGCGCTGTGTGCTTTTGAGGAAATCAAGTAGCGCATATCACACATGAGGAAGTGGTGACTCTAAAATTATTTCAAGAAAGCTTTTGATGGTGCCAGTTGGGCTGTCTTGGAACAAGTTCTCTTAGTATCAGACTTTCTTTCACAATAGATAGCTTAGGCCATAGCTACAGTTACTATTGCTAGTGGGGCAGACATCACTTACAGATTGCACATGTAGTCAAGGTTTAAAATTTTAAATTGTGCTAAAGTTTTGGCTTATGATGAGAACAATACAGTTTTAATACTATATCGTACCATATCAATACAATTTTAATATATTTTTTTAAAAAAATTGTATTAATATTTGATTGATATAAATGTTTATATTAGGTTATATTTGAGATATTGAATTCAAATTTTGTTATTATCTCATAAGATATTTGATGTTTATTGAATTTTTATCAACTGTTGAATGTATAAATTTAAAATCTATATTTTTATTATTATTATACAATATTAAATAGTTCTAATTATAAGTTTATCATAGCAACATTAAATCTAAGAATTTGCATTTACAATGGTGAAGAAGATTGAACTTCAGTTTCAAATTTTATTGCAGAGGCATTTTGACATCTTTAAATATATTTGATTTTAAAGAATGACTATGTTATTTATTTGAAAACTTTAAATTGTCTATAGCTTAATGCATTTTTTATTTTGAGAATAATATATAGTAAATGGATAAAGGGATGAGATATATATATATATATATATAATTCTTGAACGATAATATTAATTCTCAATCTTTATTAAAAACACAAAAGTTAGAATATACAAAATATTTTAAATATTAATTGTTTATCTTATTAAAAATTTTATATTTTAAATATTTTTAAAATTAAATAATCAATTAAGTTAAATTAAATTAATATTTTAAAATTAAGATAGAGTAAAAAATTAATTTAGGATTAACTGAAGTTCATCAAGTAGACATTGTGATTAGGATAAGTAAATTTAAATTTAATTTATCTATTTTGATCAGTTTAAAATTAAACTAAATCTATATATAAAATAATTTAACTGAATCATAGCAATATTTGAAATTATATTATATTTAATTTTCTTTTCTATTTTTCTAATAATTTATCCACTTTATCCTAAAAGTCGTATTTTTTTTCTCTAGTCTTAAAGAGATTTTTTTTTTCTTCCCTTAATTTTTTTATTTATATAGATGGGGTGAAGGAGAGAGAGAAAGAAATTAAGAGAGGTCAATAAACTCTACTCTAAAAAATAAATTTCCCTTTAGCATATAGTCTCTAGTTTTTTAGTTTAAGGAGGGAAAAGAAGAAAAGTAACGTAGAAAACGAATTAACAGTTAAAAAATTAAAGAAAAGGAATTAACTAGTTAAAAATCTAGAAAAAAGAAAAAAAACAGCTATAGACTCCGCGAGACAATAAGATCTCACTATGGCCTTGTTTGACCACTAGATCTCTCGTAGTGTCTTATGCGAGGCAGAAGGGTCTCACAACGGTCTCACTGATCTCAATTAGTCTTGGGACTTGACGTGAGGCCCTGCTTGTGACTTCACCTAGTGTTGATCGCCAAACAAAATGGTAAATTTCGCCTATGTCAATCATACGGCTTGGTATTTTACACACTACTACAACTCAAAAATTGATTAAGAAATCAGAATCATTTTTTTGGAATTTAGCTGAAACAAGAATCAATTATTCTCAATTCATCATTTAAAATTAATTAATTAAAACCAAATTAATTGATTGATCAATTAACAAATTAATGTATGTCTGCAATAACTCATTAATTAATTAAATAAATCTTATGCCCAAAACGAATTCTCATATTTTCATAATGACATGAGATTGTCCACTTTGTGCCTAAGCTCTCATAGCTTTGCTTTTAGGCTCTACCCAAAAGGTCTTATTCCAATTGAAATATCTTACATTCTTTTAAACTCATGTTCTTTTTCATATCTTTCCAATGTAGGCCTTTGATTGTATCCAAACAATCCTCCCCTCAATGAACAACCACCATTACTCTCATGGTCCAATCCTCCCCACGAGCTCTGAGCCTCCCTGCGAGCAACCGGTCACTCTTGACCTGCTCTGCTCTAGGCTTCCTCGCAAGAATCCTGTCATCCTGATTTGCTTCGAGCTCCACGCGAGCATTCGGTCATCCTGACATTCTCCGAGCCTCCCTGCAAGCATCCGGTCACTCTGACTTGCTTTAGGCCTCTCTGCTTTGGGCCTCCCTCAACTTCATTTAAGGCTGCTTCACATGACATCTAGTCTGACCATGACTCTGAAATCATTTGTTGAGCCCAAAAGGAATTCACATATCTCCACAATGGCATGAATAGTCCACTTTAGGCCTAACCCCTCATGGCTTTGCTTTTGAGCTCTGCACAAAATGTCTCATTCCAATTGAGATATCTTACATCCTTTTAAATCCATCTTTTTCATATCTTTCCAATGTGGGACTTTGATGGTACCCAAAAATAAATATTAAGTGTAATGCATATTTTCATAATAAAAGGTGATTACATAAGAATAACAAACTAGTTGATTAATACAACAGTTATAAACTAATTTCACCCCTTCATACCTCAATAATTAGATCTTTACTCTTCTTGATAAAATAGATAGCATTACAGGTGAGCTCTCTTCTCTTCCCCTCTAAAGTGTTCTATGACTTTAAAAGTATGTCAAAACTCAAAATTTAAAGTGCTCCTATTTTAAGTTGTAAATGGTATCTTGAGAGATGATTGTCAAACAACCTCAAGCATCTGGTTAAGACAATATATCTTAAGGAGAGACACTTGCCTTCATTTCAACCTAAAAACTTTCGTTCAAAAGGATAAACTTACCCAAAGGGGTTTGATAACAGAGGATACTAAATCGAATAGTACTAGATCCACATCATATCGTGTTTCACTAGTTCAAGCTTTTGACGTATCAATAATCTGACTCAAGGTGAAAGTATCAACGTCAACAATTATCCAACAACAATCTTAAGACGGTATTGTCAATTATGGAACTGAACCGACCTGGCAGAACAACTAGCAAGAAGCATACTAATGATGACCTAAACCAAGAGACCAAAAGGAACTACTACTATAGAAAACTTAACCACCAAACCAATAGTTTTCTCTCTAAGACACATAAACAAGATCTTAAAAAGAAGAGCCAAGGTCACATGCAACTCACCAGGACATGCTTACAACATATATGTCAGCTTCATTATTTACATCAGTGTTATTTGAAACCAATATGGTGGTGGTTAATCCCAGACCCACATATGTGTCGATACGAAGGTGTTCTTTTCTTTTATTCTATTCTTTAAACGAGTTTAACATGGTTAACTCATATAAATCTAAGATGGCAGGACTAAGAAAGGGCATACTCATAATGTCCTTGGGAATACAACTAATGTGCACAGGTTATA
The DNA here is from genome assembly GCA_037177415.1 of Kaempferia rotunda. NCBI lineage: Eukaryota > Viridiplantae > Streptophyta > Magnoliopsida > Zingiberales > Zingiberaceae > Kaempferia > Kaempferia rotunda. The sequence goes on along the minus strand of JBAMIB010000053.1, from coordinate 2,631,914 downwards.
TATGTATTTAGGCATTATTTGACACACAACTACTTATATTTTATGAGTATAATTTATGTTTGTTGCACCATATTTCATAATTACGTTATACTTCTATTCTATTTGTTCAGAGATCTACTCATTTCTTATTTTCATTGACAAGACGTATTTTGGAGCAAAAATGGAACATTGGAGCAAGTTTGGAAGAGAATTAGCAAAGCATGGTCATGCCTTATTCACCAGGGCCATGAGGTAGGGCCATGTCTACTTCACAGGTCTTGAGGCAGGACCATGCCTTTTACCAAGGCCATGAGGTAGGGCCATGCCTTTTACTAGGGTCATAAGACCCAGTCGTATGTCTTCCTAGGAGCAGACTATACCAGCACACACGATCACCACTGTGCCTCCTCAGGGTAGCAAGTGCCTTGAGGCACGTCCGGGCCTCCCACCAACAAGCATCCAGGGTGTGGTAGTGTGAAACCAGATGGTCGTGCCCCCTCCAGAGTCAAGTCGTGGTCCAACCGTGCCATATTTCAAGGGTCAACACAAGGAGGGGTTGTACCTCCCCATCCAGGGTCAACACATGCCCTGGCCATGCCAAGGAGGCACTGCCGTGACACAAGCCAGGCAAGGTCATGACATATAAAAGGGGTTTTGCCCCTTTGTTTGGGGGATGCTCTAATCTAGGTTGGGAGCTCTGCCCCCTTTCCTTAGAGAAGGGTTCTACCCCTTGGGGGAAACCCTAGAGCTTTTGTTTTCGCCGATCCGCATGATCTGTCCACCTCCGGAGTAACGATTAGAAGCAAGAAGTCCAGCGGCGCATAGATAAGCATTCCTCTCTTCTCTATCCGGTGTTTTGGATTGCAAAATGCTTAATTTCTTATCTCTTATTTGTAAATCCTTCGTAATGGAGTAGATCTCTAGATCTTGGATGTTGGAAGTAATTGTGATGTGTTGTTGATGTATGAACTATGTATTTGCTTATTTCCTAGGTTCAATGATATGTTTTATGACTTATTCTTATATGTTGTGTCTTGTATGTATTTGACGAAATGTGTGTGAGGTCAATACATTTAGATAAAGAGTTTTTGTCACTGTGTTGAGGTGGTGCCTAGGATCGTATGGCTGGCCCTGTGACAGAGGGTAACCCTTTAACCGAACCTTCCAAGGTATCGCTTTGACACGAGGTCAATTCTCTACAAGAGAGTCTAATTAGAGTTTGAGAGTTTTTTCCATATTAATGTTAGAAAGTGACTTGTGTAATTGAGCGATTGTATAATCGAAAGCCCTGTGATAGAGGGTATGCTTTTAACCGTACTTTCTAGGTTACCTCTTCTACTTAATTGCATTAATCTACCGTTAGGAAGTAAATCAGATAACTCTGATGATTGTATGACCGGGCCCTAGATAACCCTTTAACTGGACTTTCTAGAGTTAGTTCTTTACTTA
>JBAMIB010000053.1:2619116-2630386 GCA_037177415.1 Kaempferia rotunda | reverse complement strand
ATAAATTTTAAAATTATTTTAAATATTTTTATAACATTTTAAAACTATTTTATATATTTTTATAAAATTTTAATCTATTTTTTTTATAAAAATAATTTAAAGTTTGTTTTTTGAATTATTTTAAATTATATAACTATATATTCTATAAATTATATATTTTTTACTTTAATTTTTTATACATTTTTAATAAAAATATGTGTTATATTTATATTAATTAATAATAGTTTATTTAATTAATTATTAATTTATATAATACATCATTATAATAAATAATTAGAAATTAGAAATTATATATATAATATAATAATTTTAGTTAAAACATTTTATAAAACCTAATATTTTTCTCACTTTTCTCGCGATTCTCGCGATTGCACGGCTTGCGATTCTCGCGATTCCACCGCGCAGCCTTCACCTCGCCGCCGCCGCCATCTTTGCTTCGTGGGTTCGCCACCGCCGTTGTTGTCTTTGCTTCGTGGGTTCGTCACCGTCGCAAGATTCGCACGACGAATCCACCGCGGTCATAGGGCCCACGCTACGAGCCCGCTGCGGGCGTGCGCCTCGCACGAGTTCGCATTGCGCGAAGCCTCCTCCGCCTCCGTTAGGCTCTCACGACGCCTATGAGGCCGTCCGTGGGATTCGGAAGTTGGAACCACTTGAGTGCCGGTGTTGGTTTCGGTGTCCGGGCAGAACGGTAAGTTTCGCCCGTTCCGCCCGGCTCGAAACGAAATTTAAATCCTTGCATTCTGAAACTAAGTGGAATTAATCAGTTAAAAAAAAAACCCTAGCCTAACCAAATATAGACCAAAAGCTAGATTAGGTCAAACAAATATAGTAACTGAATAAATGTATGCACTGCAACTATTTCAATCACACGATGCAGCAAGACCAAAATCCTAAGTTCTTTAGAAGTTGCTTGTGTAGCAATGCATTCATTTAGTGCTCATTATTATCCGCTTTAATACCGTGTCAAGCATGTCCATGGGAATCAAAGATCCTTACCGACACAGTTGAAGATCACAGAGGTGACAATATCAAATGCTGCCTCCATCAAAAGAAAATAAAGGCAAATGAACACAAGGATAAAGGGCCATGGTCAATAGCATTGTCTCACAACAAAAACCTATCTTATCCGTTCTAGAATCTCATTCCATATTATTCCCTAAATGCAAACGATCCTCTATCCACTTTTTCAAGTCTATTATTTCAATTGTTTCTAAGATTCAAAATCAGGTTCATGTTCAGCATAGTTCATATTTAGAAGCATCTAAATGCAGCCAAACCGTGACCTAATAAATTTGCAGAAACAACAACAACCACCAAGCCTTATCACACTAGGTGGGATCGGGTATATGGATGTTTTCACGCCATTGAATTCTATCTCCCACTGTAACAACATCTATACTTAAAATACATTTTATCTTATTTTATTATTGCTAATCAAGTCTTTTTTTTTTGTCTTCCTCTTCCTCATTTGATATACGCATTTGTCATAATTTTCTATCGTCTCATTGGACCATTTATTGGTCGTCTAACTGCATGTCATACCATCTTAAACGTATTTCTCAGAGTTTTCCTTAATATATGCAACTTCGACTTTCTCTCTAATGCTTCCATTTCTTATTCTATCCATCCACATATGTTAATACATCCACCTTAACATTCTCATCTCTGCAACTTTCATCTTCTGCACATGTGCTTGAGTTATAGTCCAACATTCAGCTCCATATAACATAGCAAGTCTAACTATGATTTTGTAGAACTTTGCTTTAAGTTTTAGAAACACTTTATGGTCACATAAAACACCCAACCATCTCCTCCATTTCAATCATCCTGTTTCTATTCTATGTAAGTGATCTCTCTCAATCCGTCCATAGTTTTGCAAATATAATCATAAATATTTAAACCTCTCAGTTCCAAGTAACTCGTCATTTTTTATCTTAATAATTATCTCATTATGTCTAATATTGCTAAACTTAAATTACATATATTCTGTCTTTATTATACTAACCCTAAACTTTTCGCTTCTAGTGTTTCCCGCCAAGATTCTAATTTAGTAGTTAATCTTTGATGTGTTTCATTTTCCAACATAATATCTGCAAACAATATGCATTACGGTTCTGTGTCTTGAATGTGTGCAATGAGTTCGTCATAATTAGCGTAAAAAGATAGAGATTTAGAGCTAATCCTTAATGTAACCATATTTTTATTAGAAATGTTTCAGTTACATCGTCTGAAGTCTTTACTCTGACGATTACATTTTCATACATATTCTTAATTAGTTTAATATATGTTACACTAACACCTCTTTTTTCTAGAATTCTCCATGTAATTTCTTTTGAGACTCTATCATAAGCTTTTTCTAAATCAATGAATACCATGTGTAAATCTTATTTTACTCTCAATATTTTTCAATTAGTTGTCTAAGAAGATGTATATCTTCTATTGTTGACTTTATAAGCACAAATCCAAATTGATTTTCGGTTATCAAGGTTTCCTTAATCTTTTTTCTATTACTTTCTTTTAAAGTTTCATAGTATGACTCAGTAGTATAATACCCTTATGGTTTACGCAATGTCTCCCTTGTTCTTATGTAAGGGAACTATAATATTTGCCCTCTATTGATCAGATATTTTTTTCATTTTCAATATCATGTTAAATAATTTTATAAGTCATTTAATACTTTATTTTCCTTGACACTTCCATACCTCTATCGGAATATCATCTGGTCCAATGATTTTCCATTGTACATCTCATTTTAAGCTTGTTCTACTTTTGAAGTTTGAATTCTACGATAAAAATTTAAATTTCTATACTCACTTGGCCTACTTAAATTACCTAAGTTAAGTTGATCACACAAACCTTCATTAAAAAGTTGATAAAAATACTTCTTCCACCGCTCTTTTATTTTTCCACCGTTTACTAGTAAACTATTATATTCATCTTTAATATATTTTATTTGGATAAGATGTCTTGTCTTCCTTTCTATTACTTTATCTACTCTATAAATGTCTCTCTCCCCTTCTTTTATATCCAATTTTTGGTATAATCGTTCAAAAGTCTCTTCTTTACTTCATTCACTACTTTCTTACCATTTTTCTAAGCTATTGTATATTTTTTTAAGTTTTTCTCGTTCTTAGAAATATATAATTTCTTCAGTGTTCTAAATGGCGGTCAAGGCGTCCGCCTAGGCGGGAGGCGGGCATCAACCGCACCGCCTCAAGCTGAGGCGGTGCTTTAAGCGGTAACTCACCTTCTTTCACCACTGTTTGGCCCATAGACATTGTCCAGGCCTAGCAACATGCCTAGAGGTGTCGCCCGGCCCAACGATGGGCTCAGAGGCGTCGCCTAGACGCGACAACACATCCAAACTCATCGCGCAGTCCCAACGATGCATCAAACTAGTTGCTCGGCCAAAACATGATATACGAGTAAATTGCAAGTTAGGGTTTAATTCAATTACTTTAGGTTAATAATTTTAATCAACTCCTTGCTATGATTATTTAAATAGATTTAATTAAAACCTAATAAAATTATCCCATTAATATAGTATATATATAATTATATTTTTTATTTTTAAATATTTAGATTAAATTTTAATTAATATATTTTATTAAAAGTATTAGCCAACCCCACCTAGTGGAATAATACTTATTTGTTTTATGTTTTATTAAAAGTAAATATTATTAAGAATAATGATTATTTATAATATTATGTATAAAAAATAGCAAAATAAATTCAACCGCCTATGCACTGCCTAGGCACCGCCTAGGTGGCCGAGGCGGAAGGCGGTCACTAACCGCTCCGCCACCGCCTACCGCCATTTACAACATTGGTCTTTGTTGACTTTGAACTCGGTGTAAACCCTAAACTCGCATAGAAGAAAAAAAATCTTATACAAAGCCAGTGGTGATATTATTATCCCAAAAGTGTGTTTACTAGATAAGACAACATTGTTTATATAGGCTAGGACAAAGACTAAGTAAATAATTACCCATATTAGTTCACTACCAATTCAAATAACAAACTTCTCAAAAAAGAAAAAAAAAATAACAACCAAAATGTGATGATTGTTACAACTCAAAATTGGAATTTAAAATTCCAAATAATTCTTATTTCTACATCATTAGGCTAAAAGAAAAATTGTTCAAATTGAGATATCACTCATCACGTGTATGGATAAGAGTGTTGGACAATTAAAAATAATAATATAGTGGGGATGAGAATGTTAAGATAGATACGGAATGCTAATAGCAAAGAAAACATTACTAAAAATATATACTACAATTAGGAGTTATTAGGTATAATATCAAAAGATGATAAAATGAGAACTAAGATGGCATGAACAAGTTTCAAAGACTCTGAATTCTACAGGCCTCAAATAGAGTAGAAATGTAAAGGAAAGGGGAAGATCAAAGAAAAATCACATGCTCGTTTACAATCCTAGTAGCCTACCACAGGTAGATCAGAGTTCAGTTGCATGGCTTATTTGTTGTTGTTATGGTATATACCGACACATTCTCAATTTCAGATCATGTCTGCTAGGCTAGATAAAACCTCATTGAAGTACTATTGTTAATTGTGAAAAGAACAGATTTTCCTCCAGGCCTTTGCAACCTTACAACTAATTAAGTTGGAATGCTATTAACATTTTCAGTCAAAGTCACACATTGTCAGTATTCTGGAAAATTTTACTTTTATCCAAATGAAAAGGAACTAGGATCCATCAGTATGGGTCTAGAGGGGGAAAACTAGAAGAGAACTGGCCTGTCCAGCAGCAATTAGAGCAAGCATTGCCCAGCCAGTATTCACTGCATGAATCCTGTTTCCCTCCAGATTTGTGTAGACCTGCTCAACAGGAATATGAGAAATATCAAAATCATTTACCATTCTGAGAAAATGAAATGAATAATAGCTTTTGAACCAATGTAGAAGCTACATTCAAAATTGTATACTACATAAATTGGAATTGGAATGAGGTTGTTTTATAAACTTTTATATTGAAAAATTAGAATTTTGATGAATTCCAAGTAAACTTCCAAACGATGTCCCAACTATTTGGGGACTAATAAACCAACATTGTGCTGAACAAATTATAAGCCTCGGATATAAAGATGAATGTATGCGAAGAAATCAATGAAATCATTGTGCTACTTCATGCACAATCATCTTGGAATATATAAAGACGTGAGATGGCCAAATGAAACAATCTGTAAAGGCAATGGCTTGTGATCTACCAAAAAAAATCCAGCTAAATTTGAAATCCCATTATTAAAAGGGAAAAAGAGTGAAAGAAAGGAAGAAATAGCAGCAAATAGCCATATTAGTGGCTACTCCCTATTTGATTATAAACATTCAAATTATCCAAGAGCATCATCTAGATTTTGTTTTTCACCCCTCAACAATATGAGCTTCATAATTGAATTTTCCCCTTGTTAAAATGTTCAGTTTTTGTTTTAACCCCAGTAATGATAATAAATCCCTGACTAAGTTACCATAACATATAAACCTTTCTTGTTTGGAAAAAAAATGGCTTCATCAAAAGCCAAATACAAAATCATGTGCCTCTATTATTGGGAAGGAAATAATTTCAAATATCTTCAGCGTATTATCTATGTGTGTGCTCTTTTGCACGAAGTATGAACTTATTAGATATAAACCTAATGTGAAAAATGATCATATGATATGTATGTTAAAAAGAGAGAGTATCTAAAAAAATGAACTATAACCATACGGTGGTGTGTTTATTCATGGAAGAAGCTGGAAAACACAAATGGGTTATAAGAATTAACCTTATCTTGACATGAAAGGTAACTCTCTCCCCAACCACCAGAAGCTAGTTGTTTAGATAACAGAAATTTGCATGCCTTTCGAATGCAAGAGCTGCTCTCATATGTCCTTCCAGCAGAAATCAATCCCACTACTCCAAACCATGTGGCATAAGTGAAGCAAACACCCCAAGATCCATACCTGTTTGAAATAATAAGCAGTCTGGTATGAAAAGTTTAAATACCACAACAGCACTTTTATAATGAATGTTCACAAAAAATTTTTCTGGGAAATACCAAACTAGGTTTAGAGATTAGATGAGAGGGAAAATGATAGATCAACAAGATGGATCTTCGTAAAAAAAAAATATTAACCAGGTCGCGTAATATCGAACCGGGGACGACCAGCCAGATCCCACGGAAGTTTCCCACCGACCGTCAAGGTATCGGGAAGCGCTCGCAATGGGTGGCCAAAAGTCAAACATCCCTTAGTTGTGCGTCTCATTTGGAGGAAAAATCCCTGCAAATGCGTTGTAGCTGGGAATCGAACCATGGATGTATGGGTGACAACTGGACGCCCTTCCATTGCACCATAGACCCAGGGGCAACAAGATGGATCTTCATGAATTAGTAAACCAACTCATCAGCTTGATGAATCTTTTAATTAATCAGATGAAGGCCCATGGGTCCCAGGGAAGGGTCACACCACATTGGGTCTATTGTACACAGTCTTACCATGCAGGTCTATTGTACACAGTCTTACCATGCATTTTATAAGAGGTTATTTCCGCGACTCGAACCCGTAACCTCAAGATCACATGGCAGCAGTTTACTGTTACGCCAATCTTTTAATTAAATAGGATAACTAGATTTTCCAAATATGATTTTTCTTTTATGGCTTGTTTAAAGATGACAAAAGAGAGCTCTGAAAATGGATGTAGGAGAGATATTAAGTGCACACCATGAACCGTCATCTTGTTGAATCTTTTCAAGAAAATGTGCTGATTTGTTAATGCAATTATTTATCTCCTCTCGCCGGTGGCCTGGATATAACTTTTTAAAAGATGTCAATGCTTGAATTGCTGCTGAGGTGCATTCGACGTACCTGTAAATCACATTTGCATTTCAACTACATATAATTGATTTAAATAAATAGATAGAAAATTGTCATATCAAGAAATAGAAATGATGAAATCTTACGGATAATCAATAACAATGTCTCCAAATGTTTCAGCAGGATTAATCAACTGTAAGAGGAAAAAGAATTTAGTAGTGACGATTGCATGACTTTGGTAGAAGACTGGCAAATAAAGTTCTATTCTAGTTCTATAGATAAAACCAGTGGTGTTTTTGAACCAACCCAACAACAAATCAATACTTTATGTAATATATGGAAGGCAATAGGTTCATCAAGACCATGATTTTGAACCAAACATGAGGTTTATGGTCGATTCCATAAACATGTGTACTTGCATGGAATATAAGTTGATAAATCAAAAGGCAACTACTAAAGATAGCATCTTTTGTTAAATTGTACATTGATCACATTTGTGTTTCATGATCTTTCACCTTATACACAAATCGAAAATGCTCATGGATTTAAATCTGTCTTCTAAAAACATAAAAAGAGCAGTCAATCAAGATATTTCAGTTTTAAAAAACAATGAAGAACATACAATAAGATATTACAGATATAAACTAGCCACTCCAATTTGTGTGCCAGAGTTTACTTCTTTTAATTTTTGCTATCTTGTTCCTCTCACACTTTCCTCAACTATCCAAAGTTTGTATGGATCTTGAATTCATATAACAATACCTTGAACTAATGATATAAGAACTCATAAATAATAATAATATTAGTAAATAATTAAATCTCATTTTTGACATCTTTAACATTACAAAAGTGCTCATGTGTTTCGTCAACACATGCAGGTTGCATCCATCCTGGTCTAAAATAACTTTTGTGCCTCAATTTACTTAGAACATTAACAACTTCAGCAACAAGGACCAACTTCTCTTTGTCCAAAGTGAATTATTTTTTTTCTACAAACAAACTCCAGATACATGATTAAAACATATCCATAAAGCAACCGAAACAGATTGTCTTTGGACTACTTACCTCCAACCAAGCATAGGATCTTGTAAGTTCATAAGTAGCAAAACCACCATCCTTGTTCTGCAACATAACAGCAATTAGGAAAAAAAAGTTACCATTAATTTTTTGCATCAGTTTCTGATATCGTTACCATTAGCGAAAGGATGACATTAACGGCATCATAAAGCATCCTCGATTCAATTGGATCACCAACAACTTCTGGAGAAATCTTCGATAACAAGAGGGATGCCTGCAGAAGAAACATTAGCATCAAAACATCAAGAGATTTTGCTCGACAAAAGAATATAGGAGTTACCTTAAGTGCTTCTGATGTGCAATCTGAGATGGGCCACCCATGATCTGCAGTCGAAAAAGGCCACGAACCTTTGGAAATGTGGCGGTACCAAAAATCAAGATCACCAGGGCAATCTTCAAGGACCTTCCAATCAGAAGTGAAAACTTAATATCCTAACATATGAATAGAGTAATACACACAAAATTTTAGTAAAAAAAATGCTAACCTGTGAAAATTTAATGAATTCATGAGCCTTCTTGAGGGTTAGACCAAATTCCTCTGAAAGATTACATGACATAATTGCCTGAACAGTAAAAGCTGTGTCCCACAACTGGCTACCATTATAACCCTGCAAAGTTAACAATAAGGCAACAACTTCATTAGTACTTACAAAAGGTGCAACACAGACTATTCAGACACTATATGATTTTAGGAAGTAAAAACTAATAGAGTTCATGAATTGAGTAATCAAGCATACCTGCATTTTCATTCCATCTTCAGCTACCCATAGAAAATCATATACTCGTGGAAGATGCAACTTAAATGCCTCCGAATTTGGGTCTTCAATCCAGCAGCAAAGCATATTAAGTACCTATATAGATGAAGTAGTAGAAAAAAACAGTATTTACAAATAATTGCTGAACAAAATTATACTACCTATACAATGTTGGTAAGAAGAAAAACAGGTTTCAGTTTTTTTTATTCTTATTCAATTTAACCACTATACTAAACTCTAGATGAGTGATTCACAGTAAAGTACTACTATGCATGATATATGGCACAGAATGCTTCGTGTAACAAAAATTAAGAAGAAACCAAAAAGGGTTATCTCACAAAAAGGAAAAAATGGTATCTCAAAGAGAAAACTTCAAAGTTAATTCCAAAGCTCATCAAGAAAGAATATAGTTTAAATTATTCCAGAAATAGGTAAAGCTGCTAACAAATGCAAACCTAATTATAATTTTAATATAAAATTTGATAAATAAATATAAGCCAAAACTTCAAGTTTATTATAAACCTACAAGAAAAAACATCGATGGCAGCCCAAAATATAGTTTTTGAAGACATCTCTTAAGATTTAGGGCAAAAAATACTTGTACAGTTGTTTATAATAGATAATGGGATAAACACCATCATGTACAATATATTTGGGTTTTTATTAAATACGCACAGTGATCAAGATTTCTGAAGTTACGGTAACAGGTTCCATTTTGAAGCCAGAATCCAAACTTTATTTTTTGTAGACATATTTCTCCACAGATATACAGGCATATGATAAGCATGGATTTACAAGGAAATACTTTTACAGTTGTTTATACCAGATAATAGGATATCCACCATGAGGTAATACATTTGGTGTTAATATGCACAGCGATCCAGATTTCTGAAGTAGAGGACCTTGAGGCAACAAATTCTAGACATGACCTCATAAGTCTAATTGCAATCAGCACTTGTAACTAACTGCATTTATCACTAAAGTTTACCCATTTCATAACCGAAAAAACTCTGCAGCATCAAACGAAAGAGTGTCCAAAAGGCACATAAAACAGATATGAGCAACTCAGAAAGGAGCAGTTATGACAATCAAATATTCCTTTTATAAGCTGCAGGGTCTGGATCTACGCTTCTGGAAGTAGTTTCATTTTCTTTTTTTTATGCACTGATGGTGAATTGCAATAATGAATTTTGTGGTTTGCAATAGAAATCAACAGCAATGTACTTCTCTAAACAATTTATGGCTTACCTTGTTAACTGGACCAATGCATATATACCTAGTATTCTCATCTTCGTAATGGATATGCTGAATAGCAGTGCTAATAGCCTTCTCTCTTAATTTGCTACCAGGCCAATGCATTAAAATAGGTTCCACAATTTTATGAAGGGACGCCCAAAGGATGTCTTGTATAAATGGATGTGGATAGTATAAATCTTCCTGAAATATAAATCATCAGAGCCACAAAAATAAACATGTAGTGCATACTGTCAAGCATCCAAACTTGCAAGTTATAGCCAACTATTACAGAGTTATTTTGTTTTATATTATGATTTTCTGGTAAATGAATTATGTGCTTGGGAAGTTCAATGGTAAAGGCCAAGAAAGGTCACTTTCTAGCCATTGTGTGCCTAAGAAGTGATAGAATTACCAGCACCAAGAGAGGAATAACCCGAGCAATGAAAGATGGGCAATGAGAGAGGTGACAGCTTTCACGAGTTGTAGCCATTGAGAGCAAGGAGTTGACAAGAGCTAGATGATGTCACATCAGGAAGCAAGACTAAGGAGAGAAGAGATACTGAAATAAATGCTGCCACCATTATGAGAGGAGGGCAATTCTATGGGCATTTAATTTAATGATCCCAGCCCTTCAGATTGACAATGGACAAAAAAGAAAAACAAGTGCCACTGATATGAACCCAGAGGAGCAGAGGATGAGCCAATTCAATAAATCGCCCATTTTGGAAATTTTTTGAAGATGACTAGAAAGCAAGGAGAGCTAAGAGAACATTGTTGATATAGATGAGCTAGACGTGATGTCCTTCATTAGGAAACTGTCTGGCTTTCCAAGGAGTTATCCACAAACCAATTTTATGCTGGAAAACTCAGGATGCTTGGATAAGCAGGCCATGAGCCCATAAGAGTTGGTTGGGAGGAGCCTAAATTACATCCAAAAAGGTCCGCCAAGTAAGACAATTGGAAGAGTAAGGACAAATGTGGAGAAGATAACTTCTAGTCAAATCAATTTCAAGTCCAAAGATAACTTGGAACAAGATACGATGAGATTCAGAATCAATGACTAGTATTCTCAGCCCATATCAACAAAATACAATTACAAGGTGCACAGCAATACATATGCTACTTCCATAATATACACCAAGATAATAACTCCTTTGATACGAAAGCATTATAAGAAACCCATTATCCGACAGGGATTCAGAATGCTACTGTTAGATCTGGTAGGACCGGTGAACGGAGGTCGTTTAAGCTTGCAATAAGAATTTATAACCTCGAACTAATTCTAGCAGGGATACAGGGTTAGTTCAATACAAGCAAATAATGAACACAACATAAAAATAAAAGAGGTCAGAGTTTACTTGATTACAACCTAGGTGGTTGTTA
>JBAMIB010000053.1:2516230-2541533 GCA_037177415.1 Kaempferia rotunda | reverse complement strand
TCTCAATACTCCATCACTATTACACTAACATTGATATTAATATACATAAAAACATCTTAATTTTCAAAATAAAATTTGATTTAACCCTAAAAAATCAACTAACCCTTAAATTTGGGTCAACCTGAACCCGACCCGACCCGACCCAACCTGAACCCAATCCAAAAATTTTTAACCCAAAATCCTCTAACCCGAACCTGACCCGAACCCGAAAATGTCCAACACAAACCTGATTTTTTTTAGTCAACTTGGGTTGGGTTCATTTTTTGACACCCTTAATTAAACCCAATAGGACCTAATTTAACTTGGTTGATCACATCAAAATCATGAGGTATTTACAATCTACCTCTTTTTGATGTGCATCAACCTATATTAAGTTAGGGTAAAAACATGTACTATATAGTAAAACAAAATAGGTAAGTGCAAGTGTAAAATATTGAAATTACGAAATAACAAGATTATTTGCTTGCTCCCTCCCCCTAGACATAATCATTTAATTATCTCCCTTTGATTATATTAAATAGAGGCTCTAACTTAAAAATAACTTATAAAAAAATTTAAGGGTAAAATAAGGCAGTCAATAATTTCTAGTAAAATTTTGGGAGTCAATTGTTGAAAATCTAAATTTTTAGGAATTAAAGACCAAAATTTAGCCATAAATATATATTTTTTAAAAATTATTAAAAATAATTTTTAATTTGAAAAATCTTAAAAATTTTCTAAGTGTTGAGAATAGAATGTTTAATAGAAATAAAAATTTAATTTTAAAAAATTGAGTGTTTGATAATTTTTAAAATTAAAAATTAATATTTTCAAAAATAATTGGTAGAAGATTCAATAATGATTAGAAAATTTTAAAAAAAATTTGTGAATGATAAAGATATTTTTCTAGGTTTAAGGCAAAAGTTTTACAAAAAAATCTTTTAATTGGATCAAAAATAAATATTTTTCATAGAAACAGATAGTTTTCCAAGATAATTATTTAAAAAAATAATTGTTGAGTTTGAAAATTTTAATTTTTTTTTGAATATGGAACATATGATGAAAGACAGTATAAAAATTTAATTTTTGAAAATAAAATGTAAGAAAGATTTTTATATTAAAAATAGTTATTTTGGTACATAATTTATGTGAATTCACTAATAGTCAGAATATTTTAAAAAAATTCAAGTTATCAGAGGTTTTACTATGCTATTGCTTTAAAAAGCTTGAGAAGAAAATTCTAACAATAACTTTATTCGAAAAAATTAAAGGAAAATTCATAGTCTAATAACTCAATTTTGAAAGTAATTTAAATTGGACATGATTTTAGAACCTAATATAGGTTTCTATCTACTGCATTAATAAGAAATTTTCTAAGAGCATATTTTCATGATAATTTTCTAATTTAGCTCTTATGATATCTAAAATACCAATTTAGTCCTTGATAATCTCTAACCTGTTGAACATGTGAGCTTGCATTAGTCTTTTCTAATTGTTTTACTTTTTCTTTTAATTTATCATTTTCATATTTCAATTTATCTAAATCATATAACAAGTATGATTTTGCTAGAGTTCTTTTCATTTCAAGATTTTTCTTTTTCCAACATATGTATTTTGTCCTTAGTTTACATAAAGATCTAGTTATTAATTTTATACCATCATACAGCTGATCGGCAGGAAGTAAACATACCTCACTTACCATGTCGCTTTTGTAGTCTGACTCTCACCCTTCGTCATTGCTTTTTTTTTTTTTATGTTGCTCCCCCTTTATTGATGCTCTCGATGCTCATCTTGGATGAGGTGTCATTGTCTGCTTCTTTTTGATAACTTGTCATCTGTGCAAGTCCGACGTAGGCTTCAATTTCAGACTCTAATGAAGAATCGTCCCACGTTGCTTTAATGTTTTTGTACTTGTTTTGTCTTGGCCTTTCTCTTTTTTGAGTTTTGGGTAGTCATCCTTGATATGTTCTTCCTCTTGGCAGTTGTAGCATCTTATCATTTGTTTGCTTTGAATGTGCTTCTTAGCCCACGACTTGTTGAACTTGTTAGATTTAAAAAATTTAGAAAATTTCCTTATCATAAAGGCTATTTCATTTTCGTTGATTGAAGAATATAACTCGGGTTCGTCCTCTTTTATAGCTTTTAAGGCCAAGTTGTGACATGATTCTTTTATCTATTATGCACATCAAGTTTTGTGAATTTCTAGTGTAGATAACAGTTCTTCTAGATTTCTTACCTCTAAGTCTCTAGAGATGTATCTACTAAGGTTAACCATTCTTGTGTTTTTGAAAAAGTGTTAAGCACATACCTTAGTGAATCTCAGTTGGTTACATTTTCTCCGAGATTCGTGAGTTTGTTGATTAACTCCTTCAGATTGACGTGTAGTTGAATGACTGTTCGACCTTCCTTCAATCAGAGATTTGTTAGTTGATTCTAAAGTAGATCTCTCCTTACGAGCTTGGCTTCATAAGGTCCTTCGTGAAGCTTCAAGAATTTTTCCCCAAAATTTTTCCCATGCCCGCCATTTTCCCCCTACCTTCGAAACTAACACAATGATAGCGAGCTAGGTCGGGAATTGCACCTCTCAAATGTGGCCTGCGTCCAAGAGTTGGTTGACCTCCGATCAGATTATCTAGTTTTTCTCCACCTGAAATTGTCTCAGTCTTTGTTTGACTAGCCTGGAATCCGGGTGGACATTGAGCTGATGCATCATCAGAGATAAAGAGACTCTATTGATCTCTTTAGTCGACCAAGCAAAGATCGATGTCATGGTTGGCGGAAAGACAAGTCACCAACCATTGTTTTAGGTTTGGCTGAAGGTCTGTAACTATCTGGGTGGTTCCATTTGTTGGTGCAGGAGCACCACATGATCAAACCTAAGTTTTGATAATGGCAAAGAGTTCAAAGTTAAGTGATGTGGTTCTTTAATAACTTTGACTGAGTATACAAGAAAATCCTAAGTGAGCTTAGGTAAGGTAAAAGTCCTAGTATATTCTAGGCAAGTGGAAAGCCCTAGTTGAGGCTAGGCAACGAAGTTCTAGTCCAATGAACTGGGTGGAAAGCCCTAGTTGTGGCTAAGCAATGAAGTCTGGGTTAGAGGGACTAGGTGGAAAGTCTTAGCAGGTCAAGGATATCATGCAGGAAATCCTAGGGTCGAGGATATTAGGCGGAAGTCCTGAAAGTCGCAGATGTCAGGCGGGAAGACTAGATGGGTCAGGGTTTGGACATCCAGTGGAAAGTCCTAAAGTTTCAGATGTTAAACAAAAGTCCAAATAGTCTGGATGACTGATTTGTCTTCAGGTAAACTCTCATTAGAGGAATAGGTAAGGACACATTCCCCGGTGAGGGAACAGTAAGCATCGGTTCAACCTAGGTTTCATAGGAAATCAACCGGAAAGTCCTAAAACTATCAACACACTATATCTTTATTATACATGCTAACTCTGTTTTGTAGGTTTAATGTGTTTATGCTAGAATAACATGTTTTTGTAGGAGAAAAACAAAGTGAAGCTTCAAGTGAACAATGCTTGGGTGCCTCCTGGGCTACTGGAGGTGCCTCGGATACTCTGGTCTGAGACTCAGCACAGGAAGACATGAAGGTGCCTCTAACGTGACTGGAGGTGCCTGGCGGAAGCACCTTGGACTGTCTGGAAGGCACCTTTGGATGGATAAAGACCATAGTTTGTGCAACTTATCGCAATCGAGGATAAAGGAATAACCCTTACCGCTGGAGGCTCGTTGGACAAGGCTGGAGGCGCCTTCCATGTTCTATAAAAGCACTGTTCGAGCAACCAACATGACACATTAGTTCCAACGAAATTCTCGCTTTTGTGCTGCTCCGAAAATGACTCAACGACGTTGTAATGCTACTCCGACGACTGAAAGATCACAACTTCAATTCTTTTGTTTTCAATACCATTTTATTTACAATACTAAAATTATAATATCTTTGTACTTGTAATTTTTGGATCTATTAGTGGATTGCCCAACGAAAGCACTCTCACGTGCGAGCCTTGGAGTAAGAGTCACCATATGTTCCGAACCAAGTAAAAAACTTGATACCTTTGTTCTTCTGTGTTTGTTTCTTTCTATTTCCGCTGCACTTTAACTCGTTAAGTTTTACATTAAAAAAAAAAAAAGTGAAAAAGTCACGAACGTTATTCACTCCCTCTAGCGTTTTCGATCCAATATGTTTGAGTTATAGCCCAAAATTCAACATCATATAACATAACAGTTCTAACCACCGTTTTATAGAACTTCCCTTTAAGTTTTAGAGATACTTAACAATCACATAAAACACCCGATGCTAACCTTCATTTCAACTATCCCGCTTGTATTCTATGTAAGACATCTCTCTCAATCCCTCCATTATTTTGCAAAAATGATCCTACATATTTAAACCTCTCAGTTATAGATAACTCATCATCGTCTATCTTAACAATTGTCTTATTACGTGTAATATGTTAGAATCCTTCTAGCATATTTTTCTTTAATAACTATTAAGAAAGGTTTATACTTGGAAGCTGAATTTATGATATAAACTTGAGTCATGTATGCAGTAATTGAGATTGTCTCATCCTTTTAGACCAGTTTATGGAACAAACTGAAGTTCCCAATGATTTGAAGAGAGATGCAAAACATAATTAAAAGAAATGATTGTCGGTATGACCAAAAACAATAGTTTCTAATTGTTTTTCTTTAACAAATAACCACACATTTTAAAAATCGCATTAGCACTTCATTTGATTAGAAAAACAAGAGAAAAAGTAGCCTCCCATCAACTGGCATTACATAATAAAATAAACAGTAACCACACTCTTATAATACATAGTTTTCATACAATCAACTGATGCAAACTTTCACATATTAAGAAACTGGCATTGCACTTTATACATGTTTTTCTTATAAAGCTAGAAGGGGAAGGTTCAACTTACACCCAAGGTTTCTACATCAATTATAGTTGTAGGTGTCTGAATAACACAGTTTGCAAACCAGGATACATGATTTTCATTTGAAGGAGCTTTTAGATTGGAATATTGTCAAACTCAAACAATAGTAAATTCAGATGAAATGACCCAACAATGCAAACAAATAACAAACAAACAAACAAAAGGTCCAAGACTAAAGTTCAAAATGAGATGTTGAAATTGATCAAATGCCAAATTGTTTATACAAAATATCAAGTGAAATATCATAGTTTTTTTTTGTCTGTTTTGAGATTTTAGTTGGTTTGTGAAATTCTAAATAATTTACTATTTGTTTTTCTTTTGACCCTAGGTTGTAATCTTAAATAGAGTTTCGAATTCAAACCTAAGTGTTTTCATGAATTATTCATAAACTTTCCAAAATATTTAAAATATTCATTTCATAGATATTTTTTGAAGTGTTAATCTTTCACTCACCTTAAGTTATTCAAATATTAAATGATTTCTGCAGTGCTCTGTTAGACTAGTATCAAGAGGAACACTGATTACGTACAAAAAGGGTCCCATACTATGTCAATTAGACATGAGAAAGTACATCACTCTAGTATGGATCCAAATGTCATATAAATGAGGACATGGAGATTCATTAAAAATATTGGTCAAAGACACAACGACAGAACTAATCTTAAAAAAATTAACATTAATGGAATATAAGCTTAAAATAATTTATTTATATTATAAGTTATATAACCTACCCAACCTAGTAGGATAAAACTTAGTTGTCTTATGTTGT
The DNA here is from genome assembly GCA_037177415.1 of Kaempferia rotunda. Lineage (NCBI taxonomy): Eukaryota > Viridiplantae > Streptophyta > Magnoliopsida > Zingiberales > Zingiberaceae > Kaempferia > Kaempferia rotunda. The sequence goes on along the minus strand of JBAMIB010000053.1, from coordinate 2,535,836 downwards.
TGTTGTATAAGTTATATAACCTAACTAAAACTTAACATAATATAGCAAATAGCAGTTATAAATTAGAATATAACCTTGCTCAGAAAACTTATTTATGTTACATAACTGGCTTATAAAAGTTAGCCAAAGATTATAGCCAGAACTTTACCCCCATCCTGTAAAAGCTACTCCTAGACCTTATGTTTATGCTCCCCCTTCCCTTTCCCTACACAACACAAGCCATCATCCCTTCCCACCTACTAGCAGCGCGAGCAGGCCAACCCATTCCCTACCTAATGCTTCTGAGCTTCAAGTCCCTTTCCTTTATGCAAGCAACACAATTGTACTCTCTTTCGCAAACGATGTGAATCGCAAGCATGTAATTTTCCTTCATTTCTTTTCTTTTCCTCTTGCTCTCATAGGTCAGTTTGGTTGCTGGGACTCATATCTTGCATCCGCACCCATGTTGTGGCATGTCGACATGAGTACAGGAGTGTAAATGACCAAGCTGAGTATCAAACACCCATACACCATCTTAATCAGTTTTTATTCCAACAAATTCCTGACCAAACTTTGTTTCAAACTTTGACTCTTAAGAGTGTGCCTAAGATGTTGTTAGGCTTCTTGAGTTCCAAATATAAACGCCAAACTGAAACAAAAATGTGAGATCTTTCTTTCTTGAGTTGTAACCTAGACTTGGAGAGTTCTTGCTATCTAATAAACCATCATCAAGTCAGCTGTTCAAGATTCAGTTTACAGATATGGACCAAAGTAAATGCATTCCCAATTAGCAAAACTCAGCAACTGAATGACACAATATACAGAGGATAAAGAACCATTTTCTAGATGGTGGATAAACTAGAAGACAAGCAGTAGTTGTAGATTGGGTTAGATGAAAAATATGTCCATCGACATTATATAGAGTGGGGAACCCTATTCTATGCGCATGATCATTTTTATTTAATACTCAATAAATCTGTTTCTACCAAATAGTTTTTTCCTTTGGGCATTCTTAAAATGAATCTAGGTGAATTGAAGAATAGCAGACTATCGGCATGCCAACCTTCCTGCTCCCTCCAGGCATGGCATGTACTTTTGGAGAAGTGGCATGAAACTCAGAAGAAATTTAGCATACTCCTATACAGAAATAAAAATCTTATAAAACTTTTGTATTCTTCGGATGATGATTGTCTATCTAAAATCCATTAGCCAGTATTCATGAAAAATTGTAGAAGGCATGTCTCTCAGAAATCATCTATGCAATTGCAACAACGAAACTTTGGATGACCTGCATGTTGTCTTCTTTCTGAATCGCCTATACTACCACCAAGGTTTAAAAATCTCGATTCATGTTGGATTTTCAATCTCTGACCGGAACAATACGATTTCTATATTGTATTGTGTCATGTCATTACAAAAAAGTGTATACCAATTAAGTTTGATCATTCGGCATAATAGAGTTTGAAAACTTTGAATGATTTTTTTGGTGTTTCTAAAATTTCAATTTTTTTTTAAAAAACCTAAACTAGGGGGAGGCAAAATGAAAAAAAAAAATAAAAATAAAAGTAAGCTTACAGAGTTATCAACATTCAGGTATTTATATTATTTCACTCATATTATCTTCTAATTTTGATAAACAGACTATAAATTTCTCAATTTTTCTTTCTTCTTATTTCTTTATAGGATGAAATCAATCTTATCTCAAATCTACCAATAGAATACAAACATGTTGCCCCCCGGGCATAGCCGAGTTGGTACTTGGGTGGTAGAATTGCCACATAGGATCAGGGTTTGAATCCCCCTGGCATTCTCCTAGGGAATAAGTTCCTCCCACCTACACGGTACCATGATTTACCACCCATCCACATGCCTTGGGGTGGGTCGTGGAGGAGTGTTTGGGGTGAGCGTTATGACCTTTTGCCACATGCAACACAATGCGTCTGGAATCTATGTTCATCTAAATTAATCCTTGCACTATCAACAACTTTATTTTTGCAAGTTGAGAATCGTCAAACTGAGATCGAATATTTATTGTAATCTTTTTCATCCAAATGAGAAAAAATTAACATATTTCTTTTTCAAAATTCAAGTAAAAAATATATTGTAACTATTTTACTAATGTTGCTTACTTGTTAAGTCATCAATGTCGTTTGACAAAGTACAAAGATTAGTATCTATTTAACTTTTCTACACTAGTTTTCTCAATTTTTGTTAACAACAACTTTAAAGCCTAAAACATCTAAATAAAGTTGTGTTATTGAATTTAATTAGGCTAAAAAGGAGAAATGAAATTATTGCAACTTGTTTTGACTTCCTTTCTTTTCATAAGAATTTTTGTTTGTAAGAAGAGAAAAATCCATTCACTAACTTGTCGCCTTTATAAGAAAATCAAATGTCAAAGGAGATAATTGTCTCCTCCACAAAGTAGTGATAGGGTTGGAGCTCCCCTTCTCCTCTAGTAACAATGAGGAAGCCTCGTTAGTGTTGATGTCGAGGCTAATGTCTAGGATCACCTCCAATTAGTTGTTGAACCATTGTTCCCCACCATGTTTTGAAATTATAAAACATAAATGTGCAAAAATTATATATATATAACATTCTCCTAAAGGAAGTAATTCATCGGATTATTCTTAAATTCCCAAGGCTTTCTCAATTACACTCTTCCATTGTGTCATCAGTTCCTCCAATCTCTCTCCCTCCCTCCATCATTATCCCATATTGCTATGCCTAATCTTGCCTCTTCTCTCTCCACATTATGTCCTATGTTCTACCACGCTGCCATCGCCCAATTAGCTCATCCAACTTATGCTTATGTCGCCTCATGCACCAATGTGAGCTTGTCGAGATCCTTCATCTCATTGAGCTCATAGCCAATGAAGATGAGGCCCTTGATATCATCCCCCACACTAGTCGCATCAACAACTTCACCTACCACGACTTATTAGGAAAGGTATAACTTGCAAGATGAGAAAAGGAAGAAGAAGAGCACATTGCTCAGTTTCACCATCTCTTTAACCCCTCTTTCTTCCCCTTGGGCGAAGTCATGGCACTGAGCTATTACACATGTTAGTCAACAACGGGAAAAACAAGATGTTTTGCCTATGCTAACTGACACACACAAAAAAAACCTTTATACCATGATCACCATAAAAGCTTAGATTAGCAAGCCAAGATTGAATCATTCAGAGTGGCAAACTACTTAGAAAAGCACTCTACAAAACATTGTTCTTTGTAGCACTTGTAAACACAAGAACCTAGTAGATGAAGACCTACCATTATTAGTAAGATATCCTTTTAGTCATACTGTCAGATCCTTACACCTAGAAATTTTAGTGTAGGTTGTAAGTGTACTTAGTGAGTGATGTATATGAACCTCATATTTTAAGTTTTTAAGCATATCATCTTTCAAGTTGCAAGCATATTAAGCGAGCTAACTTATCAATAGGCTCACTGAAATGCTATTCAAATGAAAAAAAAAATTAACTTATGAATCAAATCTCTGTGCATCAATTGGGCCACTTGATCATTGAGTTAGTATTACGTGCTCTATTATAATTGCATAGCCAACATCTTGCATTTGCTTGACATAGATAATATTGCATAAATTGTATTACAATTGGGCACAGACTGCTCAACCAGCAAATCAATTTACTGATCTTCCATGTTTTTACTTGAGATGTAAAGTTGCATCAATTTATAACATAAGTTGTTTAGCCACATCACACAATTCACTTGTATGACTCATTCTTTCACATTGCAATAAGCGGTTGTTGCCGATGGCCAATTTGGGAGAATGGCAACAACAACTTACTTTTATGTAACAAGCATGTTTGTAAACATGATCTCCTACATTCGCAGGAGATAAGCAGTGGGCCGAGGCTTGCCTTCCTCTTTTCAATAGCGTGTGGCCAAGCACCATAATCAACAGCTGGCCAACACATACTTCTTTGGCCTCAAAGGAGAATCAAGCTTCACTCTAAATATACCATATTGTCATTGACCCAAGGGCCTTTTCTGTCATTTGACAGTGTTCATGAAGGCCAAATATGAAATTAAACTACCCAATTAAACTCTTTCCTACCAAAGAAACTTGCTGTATAACAGTAACAAATTCCAATTAGGGTATGTTGAAGAGAATTGTCAAAAAGAAAAAACATTATAGAAAAGTAAATTGATCAAAACTCGCACTCTTGGTGGCATTCTGATAGTGATTTTATTTAGTAGTGGCGTTCGAAGAGTAGATGTTACTTACAGTTTTCATTGTTGGCAGCAGATTGCAACTGAATCTTCTCCAATAGTTTCATGAAAATCAGGTACATAAACCAATAGACCATGCAGTAATCATAAGGCGAATACAACTCTAGTTCAAAGCCCAATGTAAGAAATCGAGAAGCAATCCAGTAGGTCCTCTCCTCTGTCCATCTAAGGAGATGCTTCGAGAGTTTCATGCACATGTTCTGAATATCATTTTAACATCTACTGAAATGTGTAATCGACAGGATAATCAATAAAGATTTGTTCTCAAGAAATATTAAAAAAAACAATGTACCTCATCAACCATGACATTTAATGTCTCTCCAATCTCTCTTTTGAAGGCCATCTCCAACTGTGGGAGAAAATCTGTTTTATCAGTATCGTTATTTCCTCCTCGAATGAGTTGTGCAATAAGAATTTATATAGTATAAATCAGTATGTTAAGAATTTCCAATTAATCTGAACATTGATAATTGAATAATGTAAGACAAGTTAAAAAAAAATTGTAAACTAATGTGGCCACTGGAAAGTATAAATCTCGGTGTGGTCACATTACAACGGTGTTTACAAGGTCCACACCACACTTAGTTTGCCTAGGTGCTTAGACGGTTAGGCAGCACAAACTGCCAAAAGAGACCACACATTACATATGCTTGGTCGGCTTGTTAGAACATTAATGTATGGTTAACTTATTAATTAATAAGTTTAAATTAAGCATAAAAGAAAATTTATCTTTTATAACAATCAAATGGGATTAACATATATTATTTAGTATGAACATATTATCACTTTATATATTAGAGAAGGCAAGATCATCTTTATTTATAGTTTATTAATATATAGTTTAAACAAAAATGAATACTATTGATGCCTTATATGTGACAGCAGTTTCCTGTTGCATCTATGTTATCTATCACCTTATACAAGACTAAGGTGTTAAACAACATTTCTAGTTAACCCCTTAACATATACCTAACAAAGTAGAATAGGTTAATATTTATTAGGAACATGCACATAACTATATCTAAATCAAGATTTAAAATTTTGACCCATGCCGAGGTTTCAGTCACAGACTAGAACCATACAGTTTCAGTCACAGACTAGAACCATACGGTTTCGGTATCGTACCGTGCCAATACAGTTTCGATATTTTTTTATTTATTTATATATATATATATATATATATATAGTAATTATTAGATAAATATATTTATGGTGTATATAAAAATAAGTTGTATATTGATTTTGAATAAGTTCTCAATTATTGAACAACTTAATATCGTTAGAAAAATAATTAAATATAATTTTTAAAAAAAAATATTCTAACAATAACTCTAATTATCAATAATTCGAATTAAAATTAATATATCTATCTATAATAAGTATATAAATTAACACTAAGATATTACTTTATATACAATAATTATATAAATTAACTATTTATTCATTTAATTAATTATTAATTTAAATAATGTATATTTTAAATAGTAAAAATGTATCACAATATCAATTAAATAAAAATACAAAACAATAAAAAAAATTAACAAAATATAAATATTTTTTTTATTTTTTAGAATTTTTAAAGATTTTTTAGAATTTTAAAATAATTTTTTAGAATTTTCAAATGAAATTTAAAATATTAAAAAAATAGAATATTAATTAATAAAAATTATTAAATTTATTTTAATTTTAAATATATTTTTTATATATTCAATTGGGATAATTTAATTAGGGGTTATAAAAGCCTATTCGAAATAACACATGGAACTTGTGAATTGTTTAAATTAATTAAATAAATATTAATAAAAAAACAGAGAAAATCGTGATTGGGATCGCATAGGAGGGGTCAACGCCTTCGGCGCAGAAGGCGCCGATGGGATGCTTCCAACGCCACCAGAGGCTTCCCGCGACTCCTCCGACGCCGCCTGTGACGCATCGAGACGGAGACGCCTCCGATGCCGATTTCAACTACCCGGCAGAAAGGTAAAAGTCATCCGTGTCGGGCAGCACAGAACAACATTTCATTCCCTAATATAAATGTTTAACAATTACAAAAATGAATCAAACCAAATTTTTCCTTTTCCCTAGATATATGGTCTTCCTAGCTCACATAACACTTGCCTAGTCTTCGTAGGTGGTCAGCTGGCCATCCTAGGTCCACACTTGGTTTGCCTAGGTGCTGAGACTGTTAGACAGCACAAACTGCCTAACATTACATATGCTTGGTCAGCTTGTTAGAACATTAATGTGAGTATAGTTAACTTATTAATTAATAAGTTTAAATTACGAATAAAAGAAAAATTATCTTGTATAACAATCAAATGTGATTAACATATATATTGAGTACAAACATATTATCACTTTATATATTAGAGAAGGAAAGATAATCTTTATATGTAGAAACTAGAATAAAAATGAAGAATAACTAGTCCACCCATTATGAATTTATTCCATCATTCTTGAAGAAATAAATAAAAGATGATTACCATTTACCTATAATAAGGAACACAAAATCTGTAAGCTAAAGGCGAATTTCATTATGGAAGAAAATAAAGGTAACAGAAAATTTCTAAAGCCAACTACAAATTACAATCCTTTAAATCATTGATCTCTTGCATATCCTTCAATGGAACTGTCAATTATCTACCACTCCCCTAAAGATATTTACCTTTTGTAGCTTGTTGATGAATAAATCTTGACAGGTTTAAACATGTTTGTCTCTTGACTAGCTGTAGGAATATAAATAAGCTTTAATCCTACTTCAATTCCTCCATAAATCCTAATCAATTACATGTTTCATCCTATCATGTTGAATACAATTGTTAAAGAATGCTTATAAAATTTTATTGAACAAACAAGTGGCAATTGCAAGTCTTTCAACAATCTCTACCAAGGTTTGAAAATTAATTCGTTCTATCAACATGTGTGAAACTTTTCGTTCCATGTGCTAACCAAACGAAACCTACTCAAGAATGTGATATGAAGAAAGAAATTCCATCACTCCACCTATGACTTTCACATGCGTGACAAGTTCTATGAGTGATTTTTCAGAAGCAATGACAACTTCTATGAATGCTCATGAACATGGGAACTAGAAATTTTGTGACGAGATAAGCCAATTCTTACTCTTCTCCCTTTTCTCCTTTGCATCTTCTTCCTCTTTTCTTCCTCCTCCCCAATTTTTTACTCCTAGATACCTCCAACATCACCTGTCAGCATGCCCAATATGGTACCAACATTGCATCTTTTTGTATGTGAACCAAAACTTTATCATGGAAATGATGTTTTAAATCTTGATCTCTACAACCAAATCAATTCACAAATTCCCTAGGCAATGTCTCTGAAATCTGCTTCTGCATGTTTGCATGCTACAACTTTTTTTTACTTCTGTAAGTGATCAAATTTACCCCTAGCTGATCAACTATCAGCAATGCACGTTGCCTACTCTGAATATGCAAAGCTTTAATTTTTTTAATAACATCAAACTTTTCCAAGAGTTCTTTTTAGATAATTAAGAATAAAGTGCATGGTACAAGTGTTACTGAGTGGGTGATTACATGAATTGACTTGTAACATTTACCACAAAGACAATATCAGGCAGTAAGAGAAAGATAATCAAGTTTATCAACAAGGTGCAAGTATCTCCCCTGTCAAACAAGGGTGCATTATTATCCTCCCTCCATTTCAAGTATCCTGATTTTTTGTGTACAAGACCAAGGATATACTAAAAATACCCCGCTAGCTCTTAGCTGCTTCCATCCCCAGAGGCACTTCATGTTTCCAAAGTATTCAACCCAATTTTGATTTAGTTAGACAATTTCATGGATATTATTACCTGTACTTAGAATGCCAACCATTCATATAACTGTAGATCTCTTACAATTAGTTGAATACTTTTAAAAAAAAGTGTGATATGCTTGTCCTTGTACACGAACCAAGCAAGAGCATCGTTAAACCTCTTGTGCTAGGTTCTAGGTGACTTCTTCAGTGCAGTAAGATTTCAACCGGCACACCTTTCTAATCTCTTACCCTTTCTCAAAACCTGGTGGAGTCCCCATATGGATTTCTTCCTCAAGTTCACCATTGAGAGGAATTTCTGATATCAAGGAAATAATTCCCAATCCAAGTTGACAGCAACAAAGAGTAACACTCTTATGGAATTTAGCTTTACCGCAAGGGAAAACTCTTGTTAATCTTTATCCCAATAGTTTTTGGAAACCCATAAGCAACCAACTCTGGCTTGTATCTATCAATACTTCTATTACTATTAGATTTATATTTGACAGCAAATATCCATTTGCACACCACTTGTTCTCACATATAGCTCTACAATGTCCATGTACTAATTCCAACGATCATCGTTATTTCTTTGATAACAACTTCTTTCCACTTGGGGTCTTTCAAGAAATCATGAATGTCTTTGGAACTTCCACACTATCCACCACTGCAGTAAAGGCCCCAAACTGTGCAAACAATCCAGAAAACATTAAGTGATTAGGGATTCGGCACTTGATATAGGATCTAAGCCTTTTTCAGAAAGCAAAATAGAATATCCAAGTTATCATTTTTATCTGATTCTCTTGGTGGGCAAACCTCTAGTTCCAATGATTGGTCATGCCTTCGATTAAGATTCCTTGGCCTTGTGGAATATACCACAGTTTGTTTTCAAGTACATGATTCTCTCCCTTGATTAGTCACCATTGGTTGAAATAATCAGGATGTTGTAGTTACAGAAGAGAGCCCCATAGGTCATCAGGCCAAAGTTCTATAGAGATGCTGATGTAGTTTGGAAATCAGGGATCAATTTTAAAAAATCTTTTTAAAAATTGTATAATTCGTAAGAGTCAATAAAGTTGATTATATTCTTTAGAGATATATTAGTCAGGTTGGTTATAATTTTTAAAAATATAAGTTAGAATTTTTAAGATGATTAGCACTTATTTTGGACAAAGAAAAAGGTGAAAGAAATTATGTGAAGAATTCTAAAAAAGAAAATAATTAGCATAGTGTATATTGAAATAATTAAAAATATGTATGAGGAAGAAGTGATAAGAATGAGGTGGAGATAAGGGTCTAAGCTTAGAAGACTAAAAATAAAATATATAAAATTTAAGTTTAATATTAAACTTAGCAAGATAATTATTAAGCTATGAGATGATGAATTACCGCAAATGAGAGGTTTAAATATATATGATCGTTTTTGTAAAAGGATGGGGGGTTGATAGGGATGTGTTAGATACAAACAGAATGATTAAAATGGATAGTCCATCATCTATTATTTGTGATAGTAATCTAAAGCTTAAAAGAAAAATTTATAAAACGACAATTAGATCTTGTTATATAGAGTTGAATGTTGGGCTATAAACCGAGCACACAAGTAAAAGATGAGAGCCAAAAAGATGAGAATGTTAAAATGAATTTGTAAACATACAAAAAATGCAAAGGATAAAAAATAAGAATATTAGAAAGAAAGTCAAGGCCACACATGTTAAAAAAAAAAATATGAGAGACGTGTTTAAAAAAGTATGACACATACTTAGGCGTTTAATAAATAGCCTAGTTAGACGATATGGGGTCCTGACAAATATGCATATTAATAGAAGAAGAGGAAAACCATAAAAGACTTAATTAGCAATAATAAACTAGGATAAAATTCATTTAAATATAAATGACATAGTAGGGGATCGAGTCCAATAACGTAGAAGGATTTATATAACCGATCTCACTTAATGGGATAAATACTTGATTGTTGCTATATTTAATAAATTACTACACATTCATGTGGTGCACCCTTAGGGGTATTCATTGCAATTTTGATGCAATGATGGATATTGTCAGAGCAAGGAAGCTATCTTTTATACAAGGATGAAAGTCTTCAAGTTGTGACAATCATGATCTAAGGGTCGGCCTATAATGAGGAGTTTACTATATTTCAGTACCCAATAAATTGACAAATCCTTTCTACTATTAGACAAATTGCCTCTGCACCCAATCCCTCCATGAGTAGTCATTTTCTATGCTACCTCCTAGGAAATGTCACTTGCTTTCCCTGAAGATTGTTGGCTACACTTCTTGCTCACCACCATCCTAATAAATTGAGGACACATTCATTCTACCATCTGACAAATTGCTCCACGCCTAATCCATCACTAGCAACAATTTCCTACACTACCTCCTAGTTGATACTACCTACTTTGTCTCCGCCACTAGTTTCCCCAAAACATCTAGCCGCTAACTCTAGCCACCCTCTCGTTGCATGTTGCGACACCCTTTTCAAGAAAGCCAACATCATATGAGTTCATAGGTGCAAGATTAAGAGGAAAAATAACCTCCTCTATTTGGAGTTCATAGTCATGGTGCTTGTTGCATGGACAACCTTCTCTCCACATATCAACAAGGTTTAAAAAGGCATTACTTCAATAACTTTGTCCCCAATAAAGAAGGCAACCACAACCACCCTCTCTGAGATCATGTGAGGGCAGAACAAGTGAAGCCCAATTCTCTTGAATAGTTTTTATAGCAAGTAATAATAAAACTATAGTTTCATTAGTATAGATTATAAGTTGTTGACTCCACATCAAGTTAAATTTCATCGAAGAAGTGGATTTGACCCCTTTTATTGGATCAGATGCAAAGAGATGGGATGTTGTTCTAAGCCTATTAATAAAATTAACTTGTAAGAATAATCAAAGTGCAACCATAGGTATTAGATCCAATGCTAAGTAGATTGTAAAAGTAGCATGATCAAGTGCAACCACTCCCAAGTTCAAACCTCATGGCAATCTCAACATCACATGGCTAACATCTTAGTATAATTACTCTTTTCTATTTTAGGAAATTACTCTTATTTCAAAGTTCAAAGTCTCAAACTATGTTCAGAGTTTTTATCTTTGACTAGAACGATACTATTTTTTCATCATGTTTACGTATCAATGCAAGGTGATGGTTATTGATTGGAGGTTGAAGGAGGAATATTAAGAAAAGGAATTAGACATTATCTATGTTGAGTGGTATTGATTTTTAATAATTTACTGGAATATGTTCCAATCATTCCACACAACACGGTATGAGATTTCAATCCATATTTTATTTAATTAGTAAATTTATATTTTCTGCATTCACATAATGTTGTCATCAATTTTTCTTATTTGAACTTTGAATCCATATTTTATTTTGTAATATTAGAAAAGAACCTAGGTTGAGCTTTTAATTCATTAATGGACAAACTAAATTCGAAGGGAATGTAGTTCATTATCATCTACTTCAATAAAAGATGTCTATTATAAAACTGAAAGTGCTGAATATACCTTTTGAGCATAGGAAAACTTTAAAAGATGATTACTGTTCTACATCTAAAACATCACCAACCAAAAACTCTCCATCTCAAGTTGAAAGGGAAAGTTGATTTCAAGTTGAAAGGGAATTAGATTATCAAAAGATAACACGTTCTATGAAAATAAAAATGAAAGCTCGTATCTTACCTAAAATTCATGCAATGCAATTACATGACAAGACTTGTCCTTAGAAAACTCCCAAAGATCCTACTAATAATTTGACCTTAAAGAACACACTAACTAGATTTGATTGTAAAAAATTGATAACACGAGCTAAGACCAATAACATCTTAAATGAACTCCTTAATGTCGTAATCTTAGAAGACCCTCTTATTAATTTGTTACCTTCAAATAATGTTTAACATATTTTGAAAATTTAACTTTACCAATACAACAACACCATACTACCTACAAGACTGAAAAAGAGCAAGGATCCATCACATAAATTTTAAAATTCACAAATTAGACTATAATTGGTATTTGTCCATATGTCGTTATTCACAATTCTAAAACTTTCAGCCAATAGACAATTTTCTTGTGAACTCTTATCTCCCAAAATGAGAGTTGTATTTGTGTGCAAAAGAGAGATGCATGTGACTACGAGCAAAGAAATTGTATTGAGTAATTATGATGGTTTGAAGTTTCGTACCACGCCCAACAAAATAGGGGAAATTTGTCATTTCATCTACTACCTTCGCCTGACAACGACACCAAGGGCCGCCATCGAGTCGCGAAGGCAGTTGCAAGAACTCGCACAGTATGCAAACGTGAGACAGGTGGAGAAGCCAATCGCAGGCAGCGCAGAACATGAAGGGCAGCTCCACCTCATTACTGCTCGCATGGACCAAAGGGCGACATCAATGGTCAAACACTCCATGAGGATTTGGGACAACGCGAGGCATGTGAGGGTCGCCCACGCGGGTGTGCAGGGAATGGTGTGCAAGGTAATAAATATGTATGTATGTATCGTAATTCCAAAATATATAATAAATTATTAATTAATTAATTTACCATATAGAAGCGTCGTGATCTTTCATTTTTATTCTTTTTTAATTTTTTTTATGTTTAGGTTTATTTTTTTATTTTTACTTAATATATTTTATATTTAAAAAATATTAAAACCATATCGGTACGACATGATACAGTATCGAAATTGTATATTAGCTAAGATTTTAAATCATGGTAATTATCACTACTTCCTAGATTGTCTTATAGTTACTCTCCAAAAGTCATTAGGCAATTTGTTATTGTGAGAAATTTGTATTCTAAATCTTATTTAATTTATCAACTTATGTAAATATCACTCAAATTTTAAATTAAAAAGCATGCAAACAACTAAAAGACAATGGAACCTCCATTTTGTATATTGATTTTGTCGTAGGAGAGCCACAAAGAGGATATCTACCTCTAGATTAGTCATACAATTCTTAATCGTTGGAAAGGGCAACTAGAAAGTAAGAAAACTAAAATTAGCTTAACTCATCAAGGATCAAGATGAGATAGAAGATACTGCTCCTTAGTAGTTGGAAAAGGCATCTTAAAGAAGGTGATATAAAGATGGACTTCCTGAGAAATAAAGCAAGGTTGAAGATCAATCAGTTTCTCACCATTCATTAAGGAGTTTATTACCATTATGATTGGAATGATGGCATGATAAAAAGGATTGTCAAATTGCCAAAAGTCAAGTTCTCTTTGAAGAGAATGACCCAACTTAAAATAAATTAATGATTAATTTGGAAATTCTTCTTAGAGTTTAAAAATTCTACAAGTTTTCAATTTTTAAGTTAATAGAGTTTGACATAACTTTTAGAGACATAAGTTAGGCTTTTTAAGATGACTTGACCATATTTTGGGTCTATAAAGTGGCTAGGATCCCTTGTCTTCAATTATTTATGTTTCCCTCTTTGATGAGTTGAGTTGTTTTATGTTTTTGATGAGTGAGTTTTTGTACAGCATCAGATGGGTTTGCTGGAATCGGTAGAAATAGGTTCTGCAGGAATTTATTTAGCTGAAATGGCTTCCTAGATTTCTTAACAGAGTCATAAGAAGTTAAAGAGTATGATCTCAATGACTCACTTCCTTTAATATCTTTGGGAAAGTGAATGATCCCTCAAAGAAGGTTACATCACATAAACTAAGAATTATAAAATCAATAGCACAAAGATCCTTTTTGGTTAGGCAAATATCCAAGAAAGATAAATTTTTTTAGCTTGCTCAAGTTCATACAATGACAACAAGAGTATTTCGGAGCGAGGGTAGGTATCAAAAAATGTACTAAAGGGTGTGCAAAAGTTGAGTACTTTTTGGGACAACAAATTAACTAGGTCAAATAAAACCATCAAAGATTATACTGCTTTTCTTTTATGAATTACACTCGGCATACACGGTAAACTTCAACCTTCTTTCATGAAAGTCAGCATACTCTCATATAGTCATTCATAAAGGTAACTAACCATCCCATTCCAGATAAATTTAGAACTTTTATAAAACCCTAAACCCGTCATGGATGGTCCCAAGCCCAAATAAAGGAGAAGGATTGCGTTAGGTTGTCAACCAATGTTAAAACTATGACAAATGTTTAATGAATAGACTCATTAAATTCCATTAAAATATTATGCTAATGCTAGGTTAAATAAGTATAGAATTTTAATTTTTATCATAGAATTCAAACTTCAGAAGTAGAACAAGTTTTACAATGAAAAAACCATTTGACCAAATGATATTCCGATAGAGGTATGGAAGTGTCTAGGGAAACAAGGAATTGAATGATAATATGATATTGAAAACAAAAAAATGTAAGATTAATAGAGGATAAGTACTCTAATTCTCTTATATAAGAACAAGGGAAACATACAAAATTGTGCAAATTATAGGGGTATTAAATTAATGAGTTATACCATAAAAACTTTGGGAAAAAGTAATAAAAAAGATTAAGTAAGGGGATTACGACGACTAAAAATTAATTTGAATCTATGTCTGGAAGGTCGACTTAGACAACTAATTGAAAAATATCATGAGCAAAAATAAGATGTGCACATGGTATTTATTGACTTAGAAAAAACTTATGATACAGATCCAAGAGAAATTATATGGATAACTTTAGAAAAGAGAGGTGTAAGCATAATAAATATTTTGAACTAATTAAGAATATGTGTGAGAATATAACAATCAAAGTACAAACCTAAGGCGGAATAACTGAAGTATTCCCCATAAAGATAAGGTTACATGAAGGATCAACTCTAATTCTTTATCTTTTTATGTTAATTATGGACGAACTCACTGCACACATTCAAGACACAGTACCGTGGTGTATGTTGTTTGCATATGATATTATTTTAGTAGATGAAAGGAGTAAATGTTAAACTAAAATCTTGACAGGAAACACTAGAAGGGAAAGATTTTAGGCTTAATAGAATAAAGAAAAAATATATATGAAAAATTTAGCAATATTAAACGTAATGAGACAATTGTTAAGATAGGAGATGACGAGTTGCCCAGAACTGGAAACTTTAAATATTTAGGATCAGTTTTGTAAAATAACAGAAAGATTAAGAGAGATATCTTACATATAATACAAGCAGGATAGTTGAAAGGAGGAGAACAACTGTGATTGCAAGGTACCTCTACAACTTTAAAAAAAAAAATCTACAAAATCGCAGTTATACATGCTATGTTATATGAAATTTAATGTTGGGTTATGCCTCGAGCACATCAATAGAATATGAGAGTTGCAGAGATGAGAATGTTAAGCCGGATGTAAGGACATACGAGGATGAACAGAATAAGAAATGAGAGCATTAGAGAGAAAGTCAGAGTTGCATTTATTGAGGGAAAACTTCGAGAGGCATGTTTAAGATGGTATGGTCGTACGGGCATGTACTTAGACGACCAATAAATGCTTCAATTAGGCGATGTGAAACTATGACAACTACGCATATCAAACGAGGAAAAGGAAGACCCAAAAAGATTTGGTTAGCAATAATAAACTAAGATAAAATTTATTTAAGTATAGATGATGATATAGTAGGAGATAGAGCTCAATGGTATAAAAGGCTCCATATAACCGACCCCACTTAGTGGAATAAGGCTTGGTTGTTGTTGTTGTAGCCTAAGAGACAAAAAAAAACATGACACAATGAAAAGCTCCTCTCCATTTCAACCATCATTCTTTAATATATACACATAATGATTTAAATATTAATTTAAACAAAGAACAATATGGTTTTTAAAATATATCTTGATGGTTTTTTGTGCTGGAAGGTCAAATCCAAAAAATTTGTAATAACATGCATGGAGACTAGCTTGATGACTATCGTGTTTAATTTCCTGAAATAAACCAGTTCAAATAAATTGATTCAAGATTGCGAGAAAATAGCAACATGACAAACATGTGAATGGAAATTTAGTACAACCATAAACATTTATCATCTCTACCTGAAAAATGTCAATACTTTAATTTGTATATATCATGACATAGAAGCCACCAAATTATGATAATTAAAAAGGAAATAAATATGTACAGAGAATCAATGAGATAGCAGATACTGACAGCTGTATAGTGAGCCAATGTCATTAGTTGTTCCATTGCTCTTTCAGCTACTTCTTTCAGCTGATTTTGGTGGCTTCTTTCTGATGTTAATCTAGTATTAACAAGAAATAAACTGTTGAAATCCATAAACCTAAACAGGTTAATGGTTGATTATTTATACTGATTATTGGGAAGTTACCTGTCAAAATAGCGCTCCAAGTTATGCCACTGAGGATCTTTACAACAATTTCCAAACCGCACAACCTCATTCGAGAATAGCTTCAGTTCTTCACTGTTGCAATGACATAAAAAAAGAGCATAGTACACTTGATGAATGTTCAAAAATCCTCCAATGGAACGAGGTTGCATCAAAATACCAAAATTGGAAAATTCTCAATTTAAAAATTGGCTAACTAAATCTGTGGGGAAGTTCAAGAGTATAAAACCTTTTGTCAGTAGCAGCAATCCTTAACAAGTCACTCATGTCTTTAGATATCAAATACTGTACACCTTCAGATAGAAGCACCACTTCCTTCAAATGCTTTATATTATCCTTGGAAAGTGATTGCATAACATTGTAACCTTTAACTATTGTATTGGCAATTTCAAAAGACAAAATAGATATTTTATTTCCTTTTATTGACACCCCGGATACAAAACTACCATTGAAGTGCAAACTTGTCATGCTACTCCCAAGAGTATCTAATACTTCCACTGCTTTGCCGAGCCCAACACTACCTGCCTTGCCCAAAACTGAGCTCACTTCAGAAACCTGCTATAATGAAGTAGGAACAATTCATTCCATGAGCATGGTAAATTGTATAAAAGAGATAATTTTCTTAAGACATTTTATTATAGCAATCAAGGCAACAATTGGTAAGTGAACTTAGTTCAAAAAGAGCGGAGAGAGAAAAGCAACAAATTGGATTATAAAAATCATAAATTATAATAAAGTGTAATTATGGCGAGAAACCAGCAATATAAATAGGGAAGTTTACCAGCCAAGTATAAAAGAAGGGTTTGACTCCATACACAAAATTTTATTTGATAAAAATAAAGTTGAGCTTCCTATGAATCTATATTTTAGTGTTGGTGCACCATGAATCTATATTTTCAATGTGGGTGCGCCATGCTCTGAGTTGTGTTTGACCAGGATTTATTTATGTGTTGGGCACACATTTTAAGTTAGGTTTGTCTATATTGCCGACTTGTATGCATCAAGTTTACAAGGATTTGTCAGGTTGCACATAGATGATTGGCTCAAACGTTTGGTACAAGGTGAACTTGAAACTTCATCTGCAATTCCCACGCTAGTCCCTTGTACCTTGCCTTGTCATTATTTTCCAAATATATCCTTAAATATTTGGGTACTTATAAATAGGTTGTCAATTACATACAAATCTTCACAAAATGCAACATAGGATCAGATTGAAGCCGGTGTCATCTCCAGTTGGTGCCTCTAAAGAACCATGCCTGCTGTAAAACTACAACAATATAAGAGCATGCATGCTCCTAATAAGTGTGCATGATTGCAGCTAGTAACCCACTGCCACTAGCATCGAAATAATGAGCTATCATTCCTTCACTCTATTGAGTCAAATTTCTTTGTTGTATTAGCATGCTCCGATGTTGCACTAAAAAAATGATTTATATTAGTTCCTGTTTTTATAAGTATCAATGTTGTCGGTAATGATCATGAAAGGTTATGTTTAGACCTCGGGACATCTATGGTGTAACTTCATATTTTGCATTACTAGTTTAAACTTTTGTGCGATTATATAATAATTTACAAATCAATAGCTGGCCACATAGCATGTGATAAGCATCATAAGAAACAGAAAAATTCAGCGATGAGCAGCTCCTTAACATTCATGACTTGCTTGGAAGGATATTATCTTTTCCTAACCATGTCATAGCTGCAAGCGTAAAACTTGTAGCCTCATCTTCAACTCATAAAGGAAGATTAAATTTAAACCTTTTCATCCTCCAATTGGCCATATCATCTTTAAAAATAATAATTATAAATAAATAAAACATTTTTTTAAGAAAAAAGACAGTACAAGGACAATAAACTATTCTCCATCCTAATAGCACTCCTTGTCCTAAACTAGGCACACTAAATTATTATTAGGAGATGAACTTGCCTTGGCAGTCTTTGAGGGTTTGGGCTTAGTTGACCCGAAATTGTATGAAAGAGTCCGAAAGAACATCAGCTCCTTGCTTTCTGCAATGTTTCCAGCTTCCTGTTCTTGTAAGCGTTTCCCCATAGCTTCTCTTCCGGTTGAATTAACCGAATCACAATCCATCTTATCAAAGGATTGATTTGGTCCCTCCTGATCCTTAAGTCCATTGGGATCGAGAGTAGTCTCACTAGGCGACTTATCTACAGCGGATCGTTTTGAGCAAAGTCCGCCCATTGTGCTGGATTTTTAACAAGCTCAGTTTTCCTTCGCACTTCCCTTGCAACAAATTCTATGCAAAATTTGCCACGAAAATAACGATCCTTCCAAGAGAAAGATCTCAAAGAGCGGAAATTCCATGACCCCTCCTGCAAATCCCAAGTAGATCAAGAGTTAAGCCTCGGAAGGACGATCGAGCCGTGAAGAATCTAGAATGAAAGTGACACCATCTACATTCGGATTCCAAAGCAAAATCTGAGCCCAAGACAATCAAAACTACGTATCAGAATACCGGATTAAGAAAATATAACAATAATAATAACAACAATGATGAAAAAAAAGGAAAGAGAGAAAAAACTGCGTCAGCGATCGATTACTACAGCCCGACAGATCGTGATAAAAAAAAAAGAGTGAGAGAGAAGGAGAAGGAAAAGGAAAAGGAAAAATACCCTTGTCGCGGCATAGATATTCCGGTCGATCAAGATCCAACCTTCAAACTTTCAGCGGCATCGACGGGCTGGAAAAGGAGCAGAGCGGGAGAGAAGACTGCGGTGGAGGCGGTGGCATTGCAGGGGGAGCAGGCGGAGTTTGAGAAGCAAGAGGAGCGAGGCGAACCAAAAAAGGAGTGAAGTGGAAATGGTCAAACCCAGGCACCCCCCTAGACTTCATTCTATTCCTCCCAAGTTTTCTGCTTTGTAGTTAGTTGCCTGACAAGGCACTTCCTCCTATTTTATAATTTATTTGACTGAGTCTGTATTTATTGGTCATTGGAGTAGGTAGATTGAGACATGCAATTGTAAACACCATATTTAGTCAATAGCATCGGTTAAAAATCATTTTATAATCTTTTTTTCTCCTTTTCTTTTTTTCTTTTTTTCTTTTTTCTTTTTTTTTTTTTTGCATCTCTTTATCTAACTATTGAGCACTATCACATAAGCATAAATGTAAATATTCAAATGTTGAGACATATTTTTTAAATAAATTTTAATGACTTGAGCACATCTAGTAAGCAAAATAAAGCTTAAGGAATCACCATAAGAATGTTAAGTACTAATCAAGTTTAATGAATGATGACTATTTTCAATATTATCAACTTTTAAAATTTATCAATG
>JBAMIB010000053.1:2498519-2509869 GCA_037177415.1 Kaempferia rotunda | reverse complement strand
ACAACCGGTGAGTGATGGTAAGCAATTGGACGAGCGAACCAGTAAGGGTGCGTTCTCGGTCGAGGGAACAGTAGGTGTCGATCCGACCTAGGGTTTCAGTGAAACTCAAAGTAAGGACCAGACAGTCTGAAAACTGTCAAATATAATTTATCTTTTTATATTATTTGTTTAGCTAACTCTTTGGAGCAAAAAGTTTGAATCTAAGAAAAGGAGTGCCTAGGCGCCCGGACGGTTCGGGCGCCCGGACGGTTCGAGCGCCCGGACGGTTCGGGAGCTCGAGGGTGGCCCAGGCCTCCGGAAAGGCTGGTATTGTAGAGGCGCCTTACTGAGGTGGCACGCGCAGTTGGTCGACACACGTCAACAGCCCGGGGGCCCTGAGATGGATAAACTCTCAAGATAGAGTTTAGACGAGGGTGCACCACATCAACCCCCTATGGGGGAACCCGGACTAGGTCCGAGCACCCGGAGATGCATTATTTTAAAGGCTTCGACCAATAGCAAGTTGACATCAATTCCAACGACTTTCTCTCTTGCGCACTACTCCGAAGATGACTCTACGACGCCGAAACCCTGCTCTGACAACCTACAACCAAGTTCTTCTAATTCTATTTATTATTGGTAATCTTACTCTTTCAAGCTTCTTGTACTCAAATATTGAGCTTATAGTAATTGCTTAACAAAAGCACTCAATGAGTGCGGGCCTTGGAGTAGGAGTCGCTGAAGGTTCAAAACCAAGTAAAACTACTTGTGTTTGCGATTGTGTTGTTTCTCTCTTTTCCACTACGACTGTTTTAACTCGTAAACTGTAAGAAGCGACAAACGCTATTCACCCCCTCTAGCGTCTTTCTGGTCCTACATATCTTACTTAGTTATTCTCATCTTCAAAAAGGCTATAGGTGTTATTGTCCCGTTAAAAAATATCTTGTCTTAATTGTTGTTACCTTCATGGGAGACACATTATTTCCCGTCTTCACCTATTCCGACTCGTCAAGAGGAGGAGGATAATTTGTTAGTATATTCTATCACATCCTCTGCATCCATCTCAAAACCAGCTCTTATCAAGTCTTCTATTATTCAAGTCTATTCCCGGCGTTAATCTCTTGGTTCATGTCATACACCTCCTTCGCCATCAAATTCAGTCTCAAGCGATAATCTTCCTATTATGTTATGCAAAGGTATGCGTCATTCTACTCACCCTACTTTTGTTTCTTATAGCGGCTTATCGTCTTCCTCTTGTTCTTTTATTACTTTACTTAAAGTTATCTCTATTCCTAAAACAGTCCGTGAGGTTATATCTCATCAGAGTTGGAAAGATACAATAATAGAGGATATTAATGTTTTAGATGCCAATGGCATTTAGGACTTAGTTGATCTACATTCAGGGAAACGGACTAAAGGATTCAAATATGTATTCGGAGTTAAAGTCAATCCCAGATTGAAAGTCAGTCGTGTCGCTAAGGGTTATTATTAGACCTATAGTGTAGACTATTCTGACACTTTTCTCTGGTGGCAAAATTGGCATTTGTTCAATTGTTTATTTGTTATTACTCGCCTTTACATTATCTTATTATAAGAATATTTTTCTTCATGGTGATTTTTAAGAGATGTATATAAAGCAACCTCCTGATTTTGTTGTTTAAGGGAGTCAAGGCAAGTTTGTCATTTTCAAAAATCTTTGTATAGTTTGAAATAGAGTTCTCCTACTTGGTTTGGAAAATTTAGTCAGGTTGTTAAAAATTTTAATTTGGTATAATTAAAAGCAAGTCTGACCATTCTGTGTTCTACAAGAAATCAAGAGTTGATATCATTCTATTAGCTATGCATGTGACGGCCCCTATGCGAACTCTGCGAGGTCTCAAAAGCCGCTTCAATCCCTCCGCTACTCCGCAGAGACCTCCAATTGTCAAGTATACGTTTGCATTAAGAGTATTGTCTTGTTATTCACGGTCTCTTCCAAAATGATGTTATTTGATTGTCTTTGGCTTATTTACTAACATGGTTTAGAAAATTATGTTCAAAAAATTTAGCAACTTTTTTGGCCTCATATTACATCTCAATTCTTCAATTATTGGATGATTATCAATAGTAAACTCATAAATTATTTTTTAAATATTATCACTTCCTTTTTTAACGTGATAGACATCTTTAAATAGTAACATATTATTTAATTCAATAATTGTATCTTCATGCACTTCTATTATTTCTAATTTGTGAATTTAAAATTGATACGCATTATTACTGCTCATATATCTAATAAATATATATAATCAATCCTTTTATGCTCCATATTTATTGGTCTAGTCTTAAGTACTTCTACCTTAGCTAAACGTAATATTATAGAAAGATTTGTAGCTTTCCCAAACTCGTAGGATCTCATACCTATTTTTATAGGCAACTTGTTAAGAATGAGGTTGATTGAAAGGATAACTTCCTATAAGTTATACTCTCAACTTATCAACATAACATTCATTATTTCCTTTAATGTATAATTCTTTTGTTCAACACTACTATTATATTTAGATGACTATGAGGCTCACATTTGATGAATAATGTGTATCTTAAAAGTAAAATTCCTCAAACGAAATCATATATTTGGAGCTTGAGCTTTTTAGTAAGTTGATTATCAACTTCATGTTTGTAATGTTTAAACACTAAGATCTCATCCTCACATTTTACCCAGTAGATGTACTAATATCTTATATAATACAACAATCAAGTCTTATCTTAGTAGGTGGGATCGACTATATGGATCCTTCTACGTCATTGGGCTCTATTCTCTATTATATCATCATTTATTAAATAAAGTTTATCATATTTTATTATTGTTAACATGTCTTTTTTGGTTTACCTCTTTCTCGTTTGATATGTATATTTATCATAGTTTCACATCAACTAACTGGAACATTTGTTAGTAGTCATGTTCGTACCATCGTATATGTGTCTCCATGAGTTTTTCCTCAATAGGTGCAATTCCGACTTTTTCATTTTTATCCTGTCCATCCTTGTATGTCCACACATTCATATTAACATTCTCATCTTCTACTCATATGTTTGATTCATAGCCCAACATTTAACTTCACGTAACATTACCATGTCTAACCGTTATTTTGTAAAAATTTCATCATGCTTATATTCTATTAAAATATCTCTCTCAAACCCTCCATCCTTTTGCAAAAATAATCAAAAATAATTAAATCTATAGTTACAAATAACTCATCTCCTATCTTAACAATTATGACATTACATCTAAAATCTAAATTGTTAAATTTAAATTTCATATATTCAGTCTTTTACTAAACTTAAAACCTTTCACTTCTAATATTTCGAGTGAAGATTTAAGTTTAACAATTACTTCTTCATATGTCTCATCTACCAAAATAATATCATCTACAAACAACAAGCACTAAGGTATCTTATCTTAGATGTGTTTAGTGAGTTTGTGCTTCCTTAGTATTTTTTTATATTGTTTTTCTTTCAAAATTTCATGGTATGACTCATTAATTTAATATCATTATAGTTTGTATAATTTGAACGTCTCCTTTGTTCTTATATAAGGAAATTAATGTATTTATGGGCAAATTCTCAGTTCAGTCCTAAATGTTTAGGCACTTTTCTGGTTCAGTCCTAAATATTTTAACATTCCCGGTTGCATCCCAAATGTTTTTAAAAAATTCTTGGTTCAGTCCTTCCGTTTATTTCATTGTTAAAAGTAACAAGAAAATTCTCAGTTCGGTCCTAAATGTTTGGGTACTTTCCCGATTCAATCCTAAATGTTTTAACGTTTCCAGTTGCATCCCAAATGTTTTTAAAAAATTCCCGATTCAATCCTTCCGTCTATTTCATTGTTAAAAGTAACGGAACATTATCCAAACAAATATTATGGAATGTGAATGTAATAGTGTCGTTAATTTACAGCTTAAATAATGAGGCCTCACTATTTTTTAAATCGAAAAATCTAAATTCTACCTAAAAAAAGATAACTTTTAATCAAAATTACTCTCAAATAATGAACGAAGGGTCGTCATTACTAATGAAATTTCAATAAAATCAAAATTAAAGAAAAACCCTTAATGACACACTTAAGCATCGTCAAATAATACTTGTAGAAATGCAAAATCGAACTATAGAAATTCTTGAAGAATTTGAAATCAGCACAAGGAAAAACTAAAAATAAACTTTATTTTCAGCACAAATACATCGCAATCTTGCAATGGTTCACGGTAAAACGAACCAAATCGATTCCAAGTACATAAAATACAAAAAAGGAAGCTGGAGATACATACTTACCCACTACAATAACACCATTGATTTCATTTCGAGTGGCAATAATTTCCGTTATGCCAATTTTAGGTTGACAAGAGAGAATAAGTGATAAAAGCGTAGAGAAAGAAAGAACGATGTGTACTTTTATGCTCTGTTTACTCCAAAGCGTGGATAAGGAAGGAAAAGGAATTCAAGGTGGAAACTTATCCTTGGAGGAAGAGAAGAGAAAGGACAAATAAATCTCTTCATTTGTGTACTTGTTTACCTTGATCGAGAAAGATGGATATATGTTAAGTACATGATGTAATTTTGTGAGTTAAAAATGGTACATACGTCAATTTTTTTTGGTATATAGTGTAATTTTATGAATGCAAAGGGGTACATGCGTCGTTTCTTTTCCATCCTTTGCTTTCCGCCCGATTTTGAGGTGATTGATTTTAACTCCAAAACTATCCGCGGATGGATTGTCTTTCTCTTCCCTCTGAAAAATTTAATGAAGTAAACAACGAAAATTTTTCCACTGCAGAAACTTTTCCTTAGTTTTGCTTTTCGCTCTCCGAAGTAAACAGACCATTAGGGGAAAGAACAATGGGAAAATGGGAAAAAAGGAATTTGGTTTTTCACATTTAGAATTTTTAATCTTTTATTATGTGTGGGTTGCACGTGAGCATGTTTTTCTATTACTTTTACCAATGAAATAGATGGAAGGACCAAACCGGGAATTTTTTAAAAACATTTGAGATGCAACCAGAAACGTTAAGACATTTAGAACTGAAACAAGAAAGTGCCCAAATATTTAGGATTAAACCGAAAATTTTCTCGTTACTTTTATTAATGAAATAGACGGAAGGACTGAACCAAAATTTTTTTTAAAATATTTGGGATGCAATCGGAAATGTTAAAACATTTAGGACTGAACCAGAAAAGTGCCTAAACATTTGGGACTGAACCGGAAATTTCCCCACTTAGCCTACATTAGACATTTTTTCATTTTAAATATCAGATTGAATAACTTTGTAAGTCATTCAATACCTTATTTCCCTAAACACTTACATACCTCTATTGGAATATAACCTGGTCCAACTATTTTTCCATTTTAAATCTCATTTAAATCTCGTTCTACTTCTGAAATTTGAATTATGTAATAAAAAATTATATTTCTATACTTGACCCACTTAAATTACTTAAGTTAATTATCTAAGCCTTCATTAAAAATTAAAAAAAAATCTTTCATTGCTCTTTTATTTACGCATCATTTAATAGTATCCTATTGCATTCATCTTTAATATATCTTATAGAAATAAAATCTCTTGTTTTCCTCTTTCCCGCTTTAATTATTCTATAAATATATCTTTCCCTTCTTTTGAATCCAAATATAAACATTCAAATGTTTCATTACCAATATCTTATATATACAATGATCAATAAAAATGATGAAATGCTTTATTCCACCTCTTGTTGATCGAACTTGTCATTGTGAATTTGTACAAAACATATTGTACTCCTTTCCACCGGTTTGCAAAGTCACTTGACAAATTTAGTTTTATGTAAGTCTCACATTAATTCTTTGTAATAATCTCATTTTTACTAATTTGTGAAAAGTATTATAATTATCATGTTCTAAGCATTCATGGCAAAGATCATAAGGCAAGTAAATAAAAGTTGAAATTTATTAATAAGCAATACCTTTCCTTTACCAGAATAATTTACACTGTAAACAATCGCCTTTGTAACATTTTGTTAGCTTCGAATGTCATCTTCATGTTGATTTTAACTAGTAGAGGTTGAAAAATAAGGTTTTATATACATTAAAGACATTTAGGATGTTGATCAACTTTAGTTCTCTACTAAGAACATCTTGAGTACAACCTTACCTAATCCCACAATCTTAAATTTAGATGAGTTGCTCATATAGAGCTCTCATCTAGAGACTACAATGTAGGAAGTGATCTTTTCATTATCACAGCGCGTATAGACATATTGTGTCAATCTAACTAAGGCCATCAACTGAGGTGGCCTTAAATACCATTATAGTAAACACAAGGTTAGATATTCTATTTGCAAGTGTCTTCATCTTAATGTTGTGCACATTATTTTCAACTTTAGCTTTTAGGATCAATAATAGTCATATTTCCTTGGAACTTTTTGTTTATATAGTGTTAGCCACCATTAAAGTACCTCCTCTTTTTGTTGGTACTTAGCATTACCATGTTAGCACATGAATTCATCTAAAAAGTCATTTGGTTTTCTTCTCAAACTTCTTATTATCCTTTGTTCGGAATTAGATAATTTAAGATCTTTAACGTGAGATATTTCTTGAAATTCTTCTATATTGTTGATAGCTTCTCCATGATCACAGACGCGTGAGAGAATTTATAAAATTACCTACATCTCTAGAATCTAAAATCCACCATCTTGAAATCCAAGAATTTCCTAATTCTAAATTTCTTTAAATTAGCATCCTTCACTATGCGCTTTTTGTACCCTAAGAATCTTTAAATTAGCATCTTTCACACTAAATACCATAATCTATTATTGCTTCTTGAAATTGAACCCTAAGAATCTCTAATTTATCCCCTATGGAATATAGATCATTTCTACAATAAAAAATTTAAATTTCTATACTCATTTAACCTATTTAAATTATCTAAGTTAGGTTAATTATCTCAACCTTAATAAAAAGTTGATGAAAATATTTTTTTATCGCTATTTTATTTCCTCATTGTTTAGCCTATTACAAATATTTTTAATATATTTTATTTGGGTAGGATCTCTTGTTTTCCTCTCTCCCGCTTTAGTTATTCTGTAAACCCTAACTGTCCCTTTCCCTTCTTTTCTATCCAATTTGCGATATAAGTGTTCAAAAGTTTCATTCACTTCTTTCTTAACTTCTTTTCTTTCGATATAAGTGTCTAGTTTTTAATATATTTTTAAAATTTTCCTCGTTCTTATAAATATATAATCTTTAATACATTTCATTCATATAAGATCTCTTGTCTTCCTCTCTCTCACTTTAATATTTGTAAATGTCTCTTTCCCCTTTTTTTGTATCCAATTTTCAATATAAGTGTTCAAAATTTTCATTCACTTCTTTCTTAACCTCTTTTCTTTCGATATAAGTGTCCAATTTTCTATATATTTTTTTAAATTTTTTTCGTTCTTACAAATATATAATTCTTTATAGGTTATTCATTTTTTCTTCACTTTCTCTTATAATTTCTCATTCCACCACCAAGATTTTTTACTTAGCGACACACTTCCCTTTTACTCACTCTTCGCTACTATTTTCAACTTCCATACCCTCTTATCTCATGTCATATGAGTCACCGTATATTTTTCCTGATATTTGTACTCCTACCCACTCCTTAAATATATTTTGTTTTCCAT
This sequence comes from Kaempferia rotunda, assembly GCA_037177415.1. Taxonomy (NCBI): domain Eukaryota; kingdom Viridiplantae; phylum Streptophyta; class Magnoliopsida; order Zingiberales; family Zingiberaceae; genus Kaempferia; species Kaempferia rotunda. The sequence continues at coordinate 2,502,219 of JBAMIB010000053.1, read as the reverse complement.
CCTTTAACTTTTACCTCTTAATTCTATGAGTCGTGCATATTTTTCAATACTATGTTTGCGTATATCCAACGCTATTGACCCATGCTGAGTAGTTAAATTTTCTTCTAGAATGACCTTGTAGTTTTTACAAATTTTTCTATTATTATTCCTAACTATAAGAAAGTCAATTTATGATTTACTATTTCCACTTTTGAATGTGACCAAGTGTTCTTCTCTTTTCTTAAAAATGTATTAGCTAGTATAAGGTCATAATATACTATTACAAAATCCAATATAATTTTCTCTTCTTCATTGCTTTTCCTCATTTTTCACGCCCACATGCTCATTTAAATCTCTTCCTATTGAAATTATTTAATACCTCATCTAGGTCAGCCTATAATCTAATTTGGTGTGTTCATCTAATCGTACTTGAGATGCATATATATACTAATCACATTAATAGTCTCTTTCACCACCGTTATCTTGAGAGCTATAATCTTATCCCTTTTTTAACTATACTACATCCTTTAGCGAACTATCGTCAATGAAACATACTCCATTTCTTATTTTAAGCCTTTCTGCGTACCATAACCTAAAATCCAAATTCTCTATTATTTTTATCTTCTCTCCTACCTGAATTTTGTGTATACACAAAATATTAATTTTTTTTCTAATCATCATATCAACTACTTCCATTAGTTTACCAATGAGCGTTCTTAAACTCCATGTTCTAAATCTTACCTAATTAGTTTCTTATTGTCAAATGGATTGAATGCTCTCCCTCTGAGAGTTCTTCTCATTATATAGTCATGTACAGAAAATTCCAGAACATATTTACAAAATGATTTATGGTAACCTATCTAAATCAATCAATCTAAATCGGGAAGATATAGCTATGCTATTAATTACAATATATTTACAGCTAAGGAAGTTATAGCTATATTTATAGCTATTAATTAAGGCTTGATATATACTGTCATATATGCTTCGGCCTTGATATATGTTTCCATATGTGCTGTCATAATTAATCCTTGATATATGTTACCATATATGCTATCATGATATATGTTGCCATATATGCTGTCATAATTATTCCTTGATATATGTTACCATATATGCTATCATCCCCCCTCAAATTGATGCTGGTCGATCAAGAAGCATCAATTTGCCTACTAGAAATTGATGGCGTTGTCGAGTCAAGGCCTTAGTAAATATATCAGCTATCTGAAGGTTGGTGGAAATATGAGGAAGAGAAATAATACGAGTGTCGAGAGCTTCGCGAATAGAGTGACAATCCACTTCAATATGTTTAGTACGCTCATGATAAACAGGATTAGCAGCAATCTGAATGGCACTAGTGTTATCAGCATGAAGCGGAGTAGTAGGTTGAGAGAAACCAAGCTCAGCTAGAAGACCACGAAGCCAAACAATCTCAGAACAAGCAGCAGACATAGCACGATATTCGGACTCCGTAGAAGATTTAGAAACACGATCTTGCTTCTTGCTCTTCCAAGATATCAAGGAATCACCGAGAAACATACACCAACCCGTGATAGATCGGCGAGTATCGGGACATCCAGCCCAATCAGCATCACTATAGGCAACAAGATTTATAGGAGAACCAGTTGGAAAAAACAATCCACGACAAGGCGTCCCTCGAAGATATCGAATGATTCGATGAACAGCAGCTAAATGTAGATGACGGGGATTTGCCATGAATTGACTAACTTGTTGAACAGCAAAAGAAATATCCGGTCGAGTAACAGTCAAATAGTTCAGGCTACCCACCAATTGTCGAAATATAGTAGGATCAGAAAGAAGATTACCTTCCTCACAACGGTACTTTGTGTTTACTTCAAGTGGAGTAGCTACAGTAGAAGCATCTTGGAGACCAGCTAAATGAAGCAAATCTTGTGTATACTTATGTTGATGCAAAAAAATACCAGAAGGATCAGTATGAACCTCTAAACCCAAGAAATAAGTAAGAGGACCCAAATCCTTCATATGAAATGAGGCTTGAAGATGTTGTTTCAAACGAGCAATTAAGACAGCATCGGTCCCAGTGATAACAATATCATCAACATAAACTAGAAGAATGACAATACTAGTAGATGTCTTGAAAAGAAACAAAGATGAATCATATTGGCTCTGTTTGAAAGAAAATTGGAGCAAAGTGGATCTGAATTTATCAAACCATGCCCGAGGAGCTTGTTTTAACCCATATAGAGATTTTTTCAATTTGCAAACATCTAAAGAAGAGGAAGAAGATAAACCCGGTGGTGGAACCATATAAATCTCTTCTTTAAGGTCACCATGAAGAAATGCATTCTTAACATCCATCTGATAAAGTGGCCATCCTTGTGAAGCAGCAATTGAAATAACCAATCGAACTGTTGTCATCTTAGTAACCGGAGCAAAAGTCTCGTCATAATTGATGCCATACTCTTGTTTGTTACCCAAGGCAACCAACCGTGCCTTATAACGATCTAAAGTACCATCTGAACGAAACTTGATAGAGTAGACCCATTTACAACCAATGACTTTAACATTTGGGGGGCATTGAACAATATCCCAAGTGTGATTGTCCACAAGTGCTTGAAGTTCTTCTTCCATGGCCTTGCGCCAACACTCATGTTTTGCAGCCTCTGAATAACATGAAGGAATAGGAACAGTGGACAAAGTAGTATGAAGAGATGTATGGGAAAAACCATACCGATCCGGTGGGCGGGTGATTCTAGAAGAGCGTCGTGGAATGACATCTGAAAGTTGATTATCTGTGAAGGAAGCAGTTTGAGCAGGCGCAGATGTCGGATCAAGCTCAGAAAGTTGTAAAGTTGGACGCTGTCGTCGTTGATAAACAAAACCAGGCTTGATTCGGTCAAAAGTATTAGGTACTTCATCAAAATTAGGAAGGATGGGTGGCTCTAGCGAAGACTCAATATAAGTAGAAAAGAAAAATTGATTTTCAAAGAAAACAACATGACGAGAGATACGAAACCTATTAGAGCATGGATCATAGCAAACATAACCTTTATGTGAAATACTATAGCCCATAAAAGCACATTTAACAGATTGAGCAGAAAGTTTATGGCGTTCATGTGGTGGCAAATGAACAAAGCAAACACAACCAAAAGTATGCATGTCAAGATAGTTGGGATGTTTATGAAAAAGACGATAATATGGAGATTCAAAATTCAAGACACGTGAAGGCAAGCGATTAATTAAATAGACTGCTGTAGATAAGGCCTCAACCCAGAATTTAGGTGGAACAAAAGATTCAATCAATAGAGTTCGAGCAACATCTAACAAATGTCGGTTCTTACGTTCAGCAACACCATTTTGCTGAGGCGTATATGGACAAGAGCGTTCAGAAGCAATGCCTTTTTGTTGAAGAAAATCATGAAGTTCATGAGACATATATTCGCCTCCGGAATCAGACCTTAGTACTTTGATTTTTGAAGAAAATTGGGTCTCAATATAAGCTATAAATGTTTTCAAAACAGTAAAAACCTCAGATTTAGAACGAAGAAAATAAATCCAGGTATATTTACTGTAATCATCAATAAATGTGACAAAGTATTTGTAATTGGCATGAGAAATAACAGGAGCAATACCCCACACATCACTATGAACCAGGTCAAAACAGCTTTTTGCACGACTACCATGAGAAGGAAAAGAAAGAGACTTACTTTTACCCAATTTACATGTAGAGCAATCAAAG
>JBAMIB010000053.1:2472130-2488630 GCA_037177415.1 Kaempferia rotunda | reverse complement strand
CAGAGGCAGCCAGTTCGGCTGGCTGATCTCCTACTTCTACTATCTGATGGTGTTGCACTCGCTGCTGCTGAAGTAGTCTTCGTGCTCGGGCGTTTATTAGCAATTCCAAATCCTCTTGCGATAACGTTAGAGTGGTCAGGCAGACGGCTTCGTCCATCTTCGCACTTCAGATGCAGGCAAAGTTCTCACAAACGGCGCTAATTATGTTCCTGACTGTGAGTGAGGAGATGGACTCCGGGAAAGTCATCGCCAATGTGGTTTCAGAGATTGTAGGCGCTGTGAAGTATTGTTTCCTGTCCACAGAAAACTTACAAAAAACGTTAACGATCAAACAAGGAGAGGCGTCCCCTTGTTTGGTCGTCCGACGCTCAAGTTAGTCCTCGATGAAGAAGATGAAAAAGACAATGAAGTTGTCGGTGAAGAATAGTGTGAATGTTGTAAAAATTGCGTATTTTTGGTGCTCATTGAGAGACTATATTTATACCTGAAACAGTAGCGTCGTTTTAGGGTTTTCCGTAAACGTAGCCACGATTGATTCCTTTCTTTAATAAACTTTCCATAATTTGGCTCCGTGATTAGCGCACGCTGGTGACACATGTCCTTCTGGAAGCTTCTCCTATATAAGGAATCGCAGCTAAAGAATATTCTTCTGCCATATCATTAGACTAAGCGACAAAGAAGACTTTTGTCTGTTGATCCGACCGAACATCACGCACTGGACTGTGTCGATTGGCCTTTGTGCCTTGGCGAGAGCATCGCCGACCGGTGGTTCGCTGTTGGTGTAACTGGAGACGCCTTAGAGTGCCATCCGGGTGTACGAATTCCCCGGTCGGCGGCTAGAAGGGGTGACTTTCCTTCTGGAGCGGAGTTTGCTTATCAAGTGGAGTTGTCTGACTGATCACTTGTTTGGTGACCACCTTTGAACGGACATGTGGCTCTCCGGATCCAATCGGTCTATTTGCGCGATTCTCTAAAGGGGGCCCTCCGAACGACCGACTGAATGCTCCATTCGGTCGGCAGGCTACTCGACTATCTTGAATATGATGTGACCTCCTCGTTGACCATTATTGACCTAGCTGTGATGACATGGGCATTCCGTTGACCAGCTTCTCTTCACCCGGATCAAGTTTCAAAAGAGACATTAGATAATAAATAAATAAAAATCCAAAAAACAATTAAGTTCTCATTCCTCATTAAAAAAAAATTGTTCATATTGGTTCCAAGGAAAATGTACTTCAAGCATATTAGTTCTAAGGAAAATGTTATTACACTTCAATGTCACTTATCATTTGTCTTTGTTATTTTTATTTATTTATTTATCTGGTTTATATTTTACTTAAAAAAGGAGAAAAAAATTAGTGGTAAAAAAAACTTATAAAATTGCATAAGATACTTTTGACTGGACCTCCAATAAAACTTGCATGTTTAAAAAAATATATATAAGATGAGACGTTGAATGCTTTTGACACGAAGATTGCCAGAGAGACTTCATTTGTAGTTGATCTATGCTTTTATGTTTGTAAAAGAATATTAATAACTATTTTTGTGTTAAGAAGTTAAAGATTTAGATATAGATAATATTTTAGAAAGGATAAATAAATATTTCAATCTATTGTAAGGATAAATAGAGGATGTTTTAACATTAGTAAAACCTTAAATTATTTTGTAAAAATTCTAAAATACTAGAGAAAATTTTAAAATCACTTTAACATTTTAGCCAAAATGGGCGGTTTAAGATTGAAAAATAATGAATATAATTTTTTCTAATTTAAAATCTAAACATTCTTTTTAACACTGGAAAATTCAAAGTATACTAAGCCTTTATGCACGTGTTTAATTCAAATTTTTAACTCAAAATCAAAACACCCTAACCATCCGATTTTGTATAATTAAACAGGTTTCTGTTAGTTAATCATGTTTATTTATTTATTTTTACCAATTTACACTAACTAATTGCAAAAATATAACAAGGGATGAAAATTGCAAAAACATCAAATTAAATTTACTGAGAAAATAAAGGACAAAGTGTAAATTAACCCTTTTGACTCTATTATCAGTATGATCCTTGAATTTTGACAATCTAAGTCTTAGCTCCGAAAGATTACAAATCAATACCAATAAAAGTATACAAGTTGCCGCTCAAGCTCTTCAAATCTATTAGTGTATGATTAATGTCACATTGTTAAAGCACACCTTCAAAATGGGAATGCCACATTATTCCTCGAGTTACACAGATGACTGATCCAGATTTACAATAAAAGTTGTTCCATTTTAATTAAGAGCCTCGGCTGAGAAAGAGAGGATGTTATGAGAATCACAAGGCTAGTTAAATGAATCGCAAAAATGCTGTTAGAAATAACTAGAATAGATTTTCACCATATTTGACTGTGATAGCACTACTGAAACTTATAATGCTGACCGTGGTTGACCTGTAAAGAAGAAACCTTCATTAAAAATAATTCAGTAAAGGAGATTGGCCAATCATATACATGTATGATTCGTTGGTTGCAAAGATAATGATGCTTTCATTAAGAGCAGGGGAAAACATGCATCCTTTTTTTGATGAATGAGGTTTAAATTTCATTCTTTGTCGACCTCCAACCGGATGGAGGGTAAATATATTCATTGATGACAATATTAGTACAAAGTGCAAAAAATGTTTCAGGAATAAAGAAGTGATTCAATAATGTTAACAATGAGTTACCCAAAAGAAAAAGAAAAGATTATGATTGTGTATGGTGAAAATAGGAACTCACCATTTTTGAGACCTCTAAGATCAGCAAGAGCAACAGCAATTCTCGCACCTATCAATGCATTATTCTTTACAAGTGCAATATCTGAAATTTTGTCAAGGAAAAACACCAGGAGAAGATAACTAAAATATTTATTTTCCCTTTTCACTTGGGTGGATGAATAGCTGGGAGATGAAAGGAACACGTTTCATCCACCTAAAGTTAAAAAGCCACGGAATCATTGTAGTGATGGATTAAGTTGTATTCATTTTCGTGGTTTAAAGTGTCATAAAAGAATGGAAGATGACAATGATTAAGGCAAGAAAAAATAATTTATAGCAAAGGATACTGGCAAGTAGTGATGCACCCCCGGTTAACTCATTGACTCTAGAAAGCAGAAAAGGCGTGGTGGAATTTCCTGCCACATTCTTTACCCTGCGGTAGCAATAGTAGAAAATATATTCCAAAATCTAACAACATGACGTGTATCAGTTAATATTTTACCAACTCCAAAGATAGATCTAGTAAAACCATGCAGTAGATTACCAAGAGCTTGATTGATAATTCACAAAGGAAAAATAGCTTAGTATACAATTGTTAGAAAGGAAGTAAAAATGAAAAAGTGGAAAATAAATGGGCAAGTATTTCAACCCTGTTTTCTTCATCTTCCACATATATGCTTTTAATGAGTAATGACACACAAAAACATATGATAAAACATTGGAAAAGAATCGAGAAGCAAGATTAGGAGTAGCTTATGCACACTGGATGAAACCAATAAACGTGTCAGCCTCATGTTCTTTTTAACATGAATCCCACAATGAAATCATCCTCTGTATTTTCTTTTTTTTTTTAAATAAATCATTGGAGTATATAATTGTTATATTCTCAACCAAAAATAATGATTTGTTTGGAAAAGTTCATCTTGAATGGATATAAAAATGACTTCAATGTCCAGAAAATTTTTATATGCGGACGCAGAACCAGAGCAATGGCACAACCCTATTTAGAGAGAAACAGTTCCCAGCTAAACACATCCAATTTGCAAACATCACAATTATGAGCAGAAGAAAATGAACTGAAAATAACTTTAAAACTTTGGGGAAACTAACTGTTCATTAGAGATAGCAGACTTACTTTGCTTCTTCTAATGCTTTTTTAATTGCAGATTCGATGACATTTCCTGCAGCAACATGTTCTTCAGGGACGGGGACAGCAATTAGCATTCCACTTCGAAGTCCTAATTTCATGTTTGCATCTGAGTTCCTCAAAAGAAGAATAATGAGAACTACATTACAAATTAAAGTCCAAGGGAAAAAGGAAAAATAAAACTAATTTGACTTACATATGAGCCTAGCACACTGTTCTGGAGTATCAAGACGACAAGGTACCTGTATTAAGCATATAAATATTGAAGGTGCAAGAAAATGGTCTATCTGTAATTTGCTTATTTGCAGCTAGAACTTTGGAATGTTAAAAATATTTATCAATGATAGTGAACATGAAATGACTTCAAATGCACAACTATTATTCTGACAATCTGTGCATTAATAAGGTGGAGATATTTCCCATATAATTTCTTGACAAACGACAATAGATGACAAGCATAACCAGTATGTACCAAGAGTGTATAAAACAAGATGTTGAAACTGGTGTAACTTGCTGAAGCAGTATTGAAAGACCTTGCTTTAATCTAGTTTCCTGGTTGCTTTAATTTTCACTATAATAAATCAATGCTCTAGAACAAATTTATGCATAATGTTTAAGCTATTTAGGTTATCTTCCATTGCTCCGGGATATTGGTTCAGTGTAGGCAAATTACAGCTACCGTCGACGGCCACGGTGTGGAGGGTGCCTCCCTCGGCTAGATCCGGCCCGACAATAGTGCTGCAGCTGAAGTTGTCCGCTTCGCAAGCCACGAAGTCGTTGCCTAGCGGGCAGCGGTTGACTCTAGTTAACATATCACAATGAAACCACAAATCAAACATCTACAATCGAAATTTAGCCATTAAGTCCAACTCAAAAGCAAATTTCAAAAGAATAAAGAGGCCAGTGCCGCCATCTTTTTTGCAGAACAACGAATTTATTTTAGGGAATTAGGGATACCTTTGTTTGAGCTTCGTTGCTAGGCGCGTTGCTGGTTGCAGAGTGCGGACTATGGAGGCTGGAAGGGGGCGGGGTGTATATAGAGACAAAGTTTAATTAGGGTTGTGTAATAATTTTATTTTATTTTATTTTTGTTTGGGTAGGGTAATAATAATTTCTTTTTGTCCAGCCGTCCGGGCCTAGTGCTGGCTCTTCCCCTGTTCCATGCCACCTATGACTAGTTCAACTAAAATTGAAAAATAGCAGAAGCTTATTAGCAAGCCCCTGCTTATAGAAAATCAAAACACATGTAGCCTTCAATGCAAATGCAAAACTATAGACAAATTTTATTAGCCTCTGTTCATGCACATGCTCTGTCGCTTGGATGGTTAGTGCATCCAGGATTGGCCTATAAATCAAGGGTATAAAAGTTATACTTTTTTGAGGATACAAGTATTGTTGTTCAGCCAACCCCACCTAGTGAGATAAGGTTTAGTTGTTGTTCTTGTATAAGTATTGTGGTTAGCTTTTTTATTACATAATGCAATATCTATCCACTAAAAATCTAAATCTGTCAGCTGCCATTTTATGAAGTATTGACTACAAGAAAGGATTGTTTACAATTTGGTAAGATGACAAAAATTTATGGACGTTAACAAATAAATTTTGATGAGAAACTAGGCGATACCTTACATCCACTACTTCCACTAAAAAATGCAGGAAAGTCGTTGGACTTGTAGGCAGCAACTGTCACTCCTTGAGTTTCCTGCATAAAAAATATTCTGATGGTCAAGAAAACATCATAGCAAACAACTAGGCTTACCTAATGGTGACCTTCCCTTTTTGTTCGTCTACTGGCTAAATTCGGAGGACAACTTATGCACACTCAAAGGCAGATGTCTAGAATATTCATCCCTGGGATTCGAACTCTAGTTCTCTTATTTGCTCCTTTAAATACACACTCGTGGGCACATTTTTTTTCTTTTGATAATCTAGGTGTCTGAGCAATGTTGATTATTCTAAGGGTGTGTTTGAATCTCAGAAAGAACTCAAGTTACAATTATTTCTTACTTATAATTTGAAGTGTAGAAATAAAATAAGAACTGTGTATGGTGGGCAACTTGAAGTCAAATTATTGCAGAAAACATTAGGGGGCGTTTGGTTTGTTTATTTTCTATTTTCATTTTTTGAAAAATGTGCATTTTCTAAAAAAATAAAAAATGACTTTTTGACATTCTCTATTTTTTCAAAAAATGCTATGTATTTTTTTAGAAAACAGAGATGGAAAATACAAACCAAACACTATTTTTTAGAAAATGCGCAGTTTTTCAGAAAATGAAAATAGAAAATAAACAAATCAAACGCCCCCTTATTGATTCTTATATTCTCATATGCCTCAGCCAACAGTAGCTAGAATATAAGTAATTTTTTACATGGCAAAACACTCATGTATCAGGACTGCATGTGTTGTATTGAAGTCTTAAACATATCACATGTAGTATTTCCCTTATAATGGACAAGGCTACCATACCAGATATTCAAGGGTTCTGGGAATATCTAATATGGACTTTACTCCAGCTGAAATGACTGCCACCGGAGTTTTGCCAAGTTCAGTTAGATCAGATGATATATCCATTGCTGCATATCCAAAGATCAAATAAATCAGATAATATAGACTGCAACATATCAAAAGATAACAGAGAAACAAAAATTGTAATTAATTTGTCAGAAATAGTTACTACTAATAAAGTATGGTTCTACAACAAACAGCAAGAACATGAGTCCGTGCTACAATATCAGAACTGCACAGAGAAAAAAGTTCCAAGACATGTAGGGAAGTCTTACTTGTTTCTGCATGTCTATGTACTCCTCCAACCCCCCCAGTAACAAAAACTGGTATGCCAACCTGGACGTGTAGCATCAATTATGCTAATTACACAATTCTATGGTAGTTAAATATTACGAATGTGCAGTATCATAGTACCTAGTTTGATGGGAGAACTTATGCATTAACTTCATATGCCTATAAGGCTAAAATACTAAAAAACACAAGCTTGCATTAGTTCACCCATCAAAATTATTCAGCACGATGAGTGCAACATTGTAAACTAAATTAAGATGTCATAATTCTCCATTAAAGCTTCAAATCTATATTAATACCAAAACATGCAGCTCAAAAAAGGAAAAAAAAATGAAATTTGAGGCCAAATGACAACACCACAGTCATAGGCAAAACCTCTTATTGTTGAATTTACTCACTAAACCCAAAACTAGATTTGTTCTAGTTAAAAAACATTACGAAAATGATGAACTAAACCAATAACTTGTATTTGTACCCCATTTAATCCCATATTAAATGTTGTGTGACCTTATAGTCACAAGTTTGAGTTGCAGAAAGAGCCTCTTGTAATACAACATAAGGTTGCGTAAAAATAGGCCCAATGTAGTTTGACTCTTACTTGGAACGTATTGGCGGGACCTTTGTGCACTGGTCTAACATTTTTTGAATCCCATATTATATTGGCTCATTGCTACCATTAAGTAAGGTCTAGGCGCTTTATCCATGTGGCTTAGGTATATTATCAAGTTTTTCAATTGTATCATCAAGTCTAAAACAATAACTTGTCCCAATTTAACCCAATTTATATTGGCTCAAAAGGCCTAAGTGCATTTACTACCCAAAGGATTAGGCACTTTGGTCATGTGGCCTAAATATATCAAGTTGCTCAATTCCATCGCATATAGTTTTCATAAATTCGGAAGACATTTGTAAGTTTGGAAGATACTGAGTACTTCGTTGGATCATGAAATGTGGCTGCAGGTAGAGGTGATAGATGCTTGCACAACCATGCTTGTGTCTACAAAGGATTAGTACACAGTGACTAAATACAAAAGACATCAAAAACACAAGCACATAATATAAACAAACTGATTTTACATGGTTCAGCAGGTCTTGGCACCTAATCCACGGTATATGATTAGTCTGTGGATCACTTCCAAAATCCCTCCATTTTTCACTTCACAAATCCCTTACAAATGTAGAGAAACCTCTTACAATTATCTGCTCTTACAACAATATAACAAGAGGGTGCAAAATAAGAGAAAACAAATAAAAGATTACGACAATGGTGCTTTCTCTTTGATTTGCTTTCTTTCTCTTTGTAATTGCTCAAGGATGGCTCAAAAATGCAACAACACTCTCTCAAGAATTAGTGCCAAAAAACTCCATCTTAAAGCCCCTTTTATAGAGCCTATGTTGGTTTTGGAATCCACCGATCAGTCAACTAATCCATTGTAGCATCTAAAGAATTCGACTGTTGTGTGCAATCTTTACCCAAACAAGGGCTCCTTCCTAGATTTCATCTGTAGCAGTAGTTAACTAATCTCCTATATCTGTTAACTTGTCGTGCATCAATTGACTAAGCCACGAACAAAAATATTTTATTCGTTGGCAAATTAGCTGGAGTTGACTGCCTAGTCGACTCAACCATTAGTCAGCTAAATTCATATACAATACTCTAAGGATGAATCATCATGATGCCAAAAAGCCATATCTTCATAACTTCTTTGTCTGCCTAATACAAATAAACCTCAACTTATTACTTACCAAGACTATCAATACTTATAGAGCATTTCTCTCAAATGTCATCCATAACATAATATCCGCTCAACCACTATCAACCTACTAAGACTTTCGCTTGTCTAAACTACGGTCAACCTCAACTCGCCAAGACTCCCTTCAGTTGTTGAGAGATCACTCCTCTAGACTTCATCCATGTCAAGCATCCAATCGGACCTCGAACCAAACATTCAATCAATAGGTTCTCTACAATTGGCTAATGCGTGGTGTAAAATATGTTGCTAGACCTTAACTATCCAACCGACACAAAAGAATTATTAACTTAGATACAGTGCTTGTGCTTGCATGCAAATGAGGTTGCAAGAAAGGTTTTGCAAGTGTGAACCTAGGAGAGATGGAAAACTATCAAACAATTAGCCAAATAATAAGAAAGGTTGCATATGGAGAATTTCAACAGGGCCAAGGAGATTCATAACTGATAACCAACTTAAAACCTTGATTCGTTGAGTAGGATTTAAACCTAAAATTATCAAAAGAACCCCAATAATTAGGAGGGTGGGAAGCATTAAAAGTTGACATATTTCAAAACATGAGAATGTTTAGAAATGGCAAACTCATACTTATTTAAGGCGTGAGGCGCCCAAGTGTTGTGGGGCCTGAGGAGTTAAGCGTAAGGTGAGGCACACGACTAACTAAAATAAGGCATTTTTGTATAAATGTTTACAATTCAAACATATATAGGGAATTTCTACCAAAATATTTCACTAACAAAATTCAAATATTTCACAAACTATTAAACAATAATGAAAATATAAAATTCACTAACATGCAAATATTGAAATAATTTATCTTTATAATCAAAACCAAACTTCAAATTAAATCTAAGGAAAAAACATATCGTTACGATAAATAAATAAAAAAAGGAGAAAACCAATAAAATGTAGCCAAATCTAGAAGACCGATGATGTTGTAGGTGAGAGAAGAGTTCACATTTGAAAAGACAGAGGGAAGGTTGATGTTGATTTTTTGGAAAGAGGAAGAGTAGTGCAGAGAGAAAATTAGTGAAATAAGTTTACAAGGTATTAATGGAGGTTGATGTTCATTTTCTAGGGGGAGAGGAAGAGTCACGCAAGAAAAATATGTCGCATGTATTCAAGTTAATGCAACATAATTATTTTAAAGGGTAATTAAAGGTATGGGTTGGGCTTTTAAAATTTTTTTAAAAACAAGGGAATTCATGCCTTAACCTCTCAAAAGGTGCATGCTTATGCGTGCTTCATTCAAGTATTGCGCCTGGTCACTGCCCAAGCGTAAATGGCATGCCAAGCTACGTCTTGGGCCTAGGCACAGCCAGGCACGTGCTTTTCACGACGATGGTTAAACTCATTTTAGCTTGAGGAATCATAATTACATTCCTTTCTCTTGCACTCCCAACAAGTATATGTGAAGGAGCAGTTGGTAGAGGAATAAAGCAATCACTACAAAATACCTTTGAAGCAAAAAACATTGTTGCAGACACTGTTGTTGCGCCATTACCACCAGATGCAACCTATTAAGTTATGAGTTAGAAAACTAAAGAAAATGCTGAAGTAAAATATTCAACATGAAAGGATTGTAAACTAAAAACCTATAAACCTAAGTATAGGTTTGCTCATAACAAAAATCTACAATCTCATAAAGGTATTGCCAATAGACAATAGACAAGTTTGCTCAAAAAAATTTAAATCATTGGTAAGTTAGTAATATATAGTATAGATAATAGTGGCAAAATGGTTGGACACCGACAAAGCAGATATCACAATCCCCAAGATAATGAATAATTGTAGGCAAGCTTGCCCACCAATTTTGAAGTCATGTATACGCTAGATAATGGTGGAAAAATGGTTGGACACCAACAAAGCAGATATACAATCCTTTGGGATTATGAATAATTGCTATAGCTTACATACTATCTAGAATGTAAATCTGGAAACAAAGCCAAAGGAAATAAAAGCATACACCAAGAAAGCCAACATCTTTCATGGCAGACAAATGTAGGAACATAAACAGTGTGATTAAGATTTAAGAATAAACCAACCCCGGCTCATGACAACAAGCCAAAGTGGCCATGGAACCTACAACACCAACATCCTCACAATAGAAAATCTAGTCAGGCATCACAAATCCACCTTTCAACATATAACTTGACCTTGATAATCAGATAATAAGTGTAAGTATCATAAGAAATATTCATCTCGCCAAATTGCTTACTTTCCCAAGAGTAGTTATGTTACACTTGTATTGAGAACAAGAACACTCACAACATGAGAGATATCTCTGCGAGCTGTTTTCTGAGCTTTGCTTCCAAGCTTTGCCAGCCTTTCTAGTTGTTCATTATTCAGACCTAAAAATTAGCAATAGAGTTGTGTTTAATGATAGAATCATGTCAAATGGACACAAATAAAAGCGAAAGAACAGATGAGGTACTTCATCTCAGTCAACCAAAACAATATATAATCAGGTATGAGGTAGCAAACATGAATAAGTTATATATTTTTTCGACAATAAGCTGCAACTGTTAAACAATAACAAGACAAGTAAGATCAAATCAATCTATAGATGCTCTTAGGTTTGTGCCACAGGATCCTGTAAATACAAATCGAATTTCACAAGTCGGATTGATGAAAGAATTTATGCAGCTGAGTATAGCATGACCCTAACAAATTCAACCAAAGTGGTGACAGTTCATTTAAATTCGAGAAATTAGAATAGCAAAAATGGTCTTGAATCCCTGATTCAAACACAACTTATGAGGTAAAAATGTAAGACATCAAGCATCTAATTGAGTCATTTACATATTTACAAGTTTATATTTAAATCCAATATACATATCAAACTACCACATTTTTAGAAAATGGAGACCTTCATATTGTAGACGGAACATAGCTAAACATTTGGCTCAGCTGATTGGGTCCTTTACATATTTGCAAGTTTTAAATTTCAATCCATAGTACCAATGAACTACAATTTCTGGCATAATGGACAAATCTGCTTACCACAAGTTAGAGTAGACAATAGAATAGGGTTAAAGTTTGGTAGGATCAGAAGTATCGATAGAGTTTAGTAAAGCTTTCAGGTTATAGTTGTGTCCATTCTCCAATGCCTTACTTACCAGTACTCTCAGCATTATGTTTCTCCAACAATACCACAGCATATGGTCAAATTGGGACTATCAATAAAGCACAACCTGGAATTTAGTTGGCTAACTGATGTGGCATGAGAAAAATTTATGTGCCTTAGTTGGCCATCTCAAGGATTTGTATGCCTCAATTGGCAATCCCAGAATCCTAGGAGGAAATAAGGAAATCTCCAAATACAAAATTCTATTATTTCTTACTTGATAAGAATAATAAGATGAAACCTTTTTAGGCCTTACAAATAACCTGATCTTATAAGGAGAAAGACTGTGTTTGCTAGAAAAGTAAAAGTAGAAATAATAAAATTATTCTCAAGTATAAACCATAGTTGTCAAAAGTGAGTGCTTCGCTCACTTAGCGCAAAGTGACGCAAGCCTTGCGCTTCAAATACCTCGTAAACGCATGAGGTTTCTGAAATGCACACTTCTCTTTAAAGGGCAAGGTGTGCACTTTTGCGCTTCAGAGAAGTCAACTTTCTCTCTTTTTTAAGTTTGGCAGAGTGTGATTTCCACTTTGCCCCTATTATTAAATTTTTTAAAAAAAAAGGTGAAAAGCCTAAAGCCCTAAACCCTCACTAAATCGATCGATTTTCTCCCACCTCTTAGCCCTTTGACTCCATCCTCCTCTTGCCACCTCCGGTCTGCCTAGCCGCCTCCGCACATCCACCTAGCCACCGCCGCCCATCTTCTGTCGTTTTCCTCTCCTATTTTCCTCAATATGAGTAAGAATCTTATTTTCTATTAATTTTTTTAGTGTTTTATATTTTTTATTTATTGGTTGATTATTATTTCAATTGTAATTATTATTGAATTGAGTTGCAGTTGTGATTATTATTGATTTAAGTTGTTTTAATCTGTGTTAATTTATTTTCTGTTAATTTATTTTTACTATTTTGTATTTTTTTAATTTATTGATTTTAGTTATCTTAACCATGTCAAATATAACAATTTTATCAACTCGAAAGGATATTGCTTGGAATTATGCAATATGTTCGGATTTAAAAATTCAAATATTGTTGTATTTTTTTGGTAAAATAACAAATGGCGGGATTTATCCGCACAAGCTACATCTAGTTGGGAGTAATAGAAATGTGAAAGCTTGTCTGAAATGTCCCGTGCATGTTAAAGAAGAAAATAGCAAGTTCATGCAAAAAAAAAAAATTTGAAAAATAAAATGGATGATATTACTCATTCTAATGATATTGTTGATTTGGAAGAATATGAAGATGATCTTCAAACAAAAGTCAAAGGAAACAGCCAATATCCGACCGAAGCATCCATCCTACAGTACAAGGTCAAAAGTGTAAACAAACTGGAACTATTAATCTTTATTTAATAAAAGATGTTGATAAAATTGTCAAAACAAAGACGTGCAAAAAAATAAGGGACAATTTGATGAAAATAAACTGAAGTTAAGAGATATTACAGTTGAGAAGTTTGCTACATGGATGTATGATGCCGGAATTCCTTTTAATATCGTTAAATATGATTCTTTTGAGCCTTGTATTAAAGCTATTGGACCAAATTCTACATTAAACCGTCAATTCATTAATGGTTCAATCATCAAACAACCAAATTAACTCCAATTTGACTCCAACTTAAACCAAACTCAATTTTGACTCAGTTCCTTCATGATCTCAATCCGAAAGAAACAATCAAGCTTATATCCAACTTCCTGTAGCATCAAGATCAACCTTTACATAACAACTTAATTTTTAATATAACAATTGCAAAATATTATCTTCAACAGTTTCTAACTTTTGCTTGTGGCAAGTTTTCTCATCAATTAAACACAAATTCAGAAATGTTATGCAGAGATAATTTTGTTGCAACATTCTCCACTTCAGTGAAGCTATCAATCATCAACAAAGCATTTGGATTCTTTGTTAAGAAAAATAGGTTAGACAATCCAAGAAGTAGGCAAAGCAGACATACCTATGCATGGAACTCCATCTAAAATGGCAATAGTAGCAGGAACCGCACCATTTGCCTTGAGAATAGCTTGGACCTCTTTAGCAGTCTGAAGATTCTGCGGATAGGGCATACCTAAATATCATCCATTTAATTTAAGTTATATGACCAAAGAAAGTGCAACTTAACCACCATGTTTAATATAAAAAAATAGGACTTCACAAATTAGACATTATCAGATAATTGATGTGCGTACATTATGTATGTTTTTATGCACGCTTTGAAGCATATCTCTTTACTATTCATGAGCATAATTTACGTTTATTGCACCCTATCTTATTATGATGACATACTTCTATATATTTTGTGAGGAGATCTACTCTTTGTTTGGTTTTCATGACAGGATGTATTCTGGAGCAAAAATGGAGCAAAAGAGGAAGAATTTCAGCACATCAGACTGGAACAGGGCTCACATGGCTGTGAGCCCTGTTGCACGGCCGTGTGACACCTTGCACGGTCATGCAAGAGAATGTGCAAAGCTTCCAACAAGAAATCCTACACAGCCGTGTAGGCAATCCAGAAGAGGACCCCTACCGGCCGGGCAAGCTTGCACGATCGTGCCCAAAATCCAGCATACAGCCCTTACCGGCCGTGCAACCTTGCACGGTCGTGTGCTTGGCCGTGCACACTTTACGCAGGAACTGCACGACTGTGCAATTCTTTGGTCGTGGCTACCCTTGCACGATCGTGCAGATCTACATGGCCGTGCAACCGCCCGTGTTGAGCAGGGCAGCAACCCTATAAAAGGGGATTTTCTCCCCTTTCCATCTATCTTTGATTTGGGGCTCCGTTCCTAGGCTTGGAAAAGAGTTCTCCCCCTAAGGGAACCCTAGATCTACACCAAGAAGGCATCTTCGATGATCCGTTCACCTTCGGAGCAAGGAGAGCAACCGAGTAGATAGGCGCTACATCGATAAGCATCCCTTTCCCTACATCTTGTATTTGTTGTGGATTGCTTAAATCTATTGTCTCTTGGATGTAACCTCTTTGTAATGGAGTAGATATGTAAGATAAGGCAATAAAATAATAAGTGTTATTGGACGAATAGCCTTACTGGATTTTTCAGGAATTTTTAGCAATTTTTATGGATTTAATCAGAGCCCGTAAGATAAGTTTAAGGGAATGAATCTATTAGGCTTAAAGAAAGTTTCATTGGAATATCAACAAGTTTGGAGTTAATTGATTTCATTTAACCTAAAGTTTAAATATAAAACCTAAGTTCTAAATTAATCTCCTCATTTCTTCCTTGTGCTCGAGTATCAACAAGTTTGGAGTTGATTGATTTCATTAACCTAAGGTTATAATTGATTAACCTAATCAACCTCATTTCTTCCTTGTGCTCGATCCGCTTCTCCCTCACGCATCGTGCCCCTTCTGGCGCCGACGAAGTCGCCGCCGGCTGATCGGATCATCGTCGCTCGATCAGGCCACCGCCAACTCCCTCTCCCGATCCCCGTCTCATCATGGGTCGCCATTGTGTTCTCGTGGTCTATGACGACAAACACCACTTGAGCATGCCACTATCCCTTTGTGGAGATGAAGTCGACGCCGGCAAATCATGCCGATGCCATTTGATCCAGCCACCAGCGTTGAGAGAGGTACCGTCTCGCTATCCAATTCATCCCTAATCACGCCAACTGATCTCCCAACCTCCTCACACCGACGTCGTGCCCTAGCTCTTGATTCGTCGTCATTGCACTGGTGCGTCGTGCATCCAACCATCGGACCCCCTTTTTTAGGTCGACCATTGCCATGTGACTTCCCAACAGGCGCCGCCCTATGACGATTTGTTCCCACCATGAGCACTGTCATCATTGTTGCTTCTCCATTCTGATTGCCCACTCCAGCATCACTACTAGATGCCCTACTGTTGCGTGTAAGGTAACCAATTCAACCCTAGTATATGGTTAGAGTGTGAGATTTATACTCTGTGATGATTTGGAGGTTTCTGATTTGAAGGACAGTATCTCCACTAAGCGTCGACCACCAATTCCTGGTAGCAAGCATCTTCCACAACGAATCTACATCGGTGCATCTGGATTTGGGTGAGTTTAGGGTTGATCGTACTTGAATTAAATCTAATTCGAATTGATTGTTGGTTGATTTGGTCCATTGATGATAGTTTGGGTGGTTAATTTAATGTTAACCTTAATTTAATTAGTGTATGGAATGGATTAGGGTTTAGTTTAGGGTTAAACATAATCTAATTACATTCATCAATTAAATTAGGGTTAATAACATGATTAAAACCCTAACCTAATCAATTCGATGAATTGGGGAAGAATTAGGGTTGGCGTGGGCTAGACCTAATTTAAACAAGGAGTTGAGATCAATTGAAGATAATCATTAATTAGGGGTAATTAATGATTATCATATTAGTGTTTACCCTAATTGATTTAGTATTAGGGTTCGTTATCTGATCTACATGAAATCTATATATTGATACGTATTCTGCGTTATAGGACTCTGATACGAAAAGAGCATTTTGGCGTGGAGACAATTCAGGATGATCTATGATAAAAATTGGTATTTCTTCCATGGTCGCTATAGATCTTTGATCTTAATGCATGATATTTACTTGATAGATTAGGTCATTTACCTTGACTCTATTCGTATTTTTATCGGATACTTGATATTTACTTGATAGATTAGTAATACTCGGGCACAGATAATAGGAAACCACTCTGGATAAAGCATGTGTCTTCTCATAAAAGACCCAATGCGATCTTCCCCCGGGAGTTCCGGTATTTATTACTAAAAATAAGGGGGAGGTTATATAAAGGAATCGCGTTTATCAATATTTGGTAATAAATATTTGAAGAAGCCAAAGAAGAAATATTCGAAGCGGCTTTTTCCTTTATTAACAGATTCCTACAACTACGGAACAAGCGCCAGGTCAGCCCTAAGCGTGGGAGAAAGGATGATCGCCGTCTCTATATAAGGAGATGTAGCCTCGA
>JBAMIB010000053.1:2449865-2460035 GCA_037177415.1 Kaempferia rotunda | reverse complement strand
CCACAAGGTGCCTTCAGAGCCAAATTTATATCCATTTCTCTCTACATATTGGATACGCAGTGATTTTTTATTAAAAGATGAATGAAAAAATGATGTATATATATGGAAAAAAATGATCATTGCCTAACATTCAACCCAACGTTTTAAAAATTGAACATTAGATCACATTAATTACAATGTTTAAATTTAACTTTTAAAAAAAATTAAAAAAACTAACAACGGTTACAGTAGGTGTGTGGGAAGGCTCACCTGCTGTAGCAGCTCAATTCCTTTTTCTTTTCTTTAACCATGCAGGATAGAAATCAAAGTATAGAGTTATTCCCGATGATTTCTAAACACATCGTTTGTATACACATCCATCTTTAACAATCACAATGGGGATATTTGAGATCGGGTGCTCACGTAGCCCCATTCTCTAGCATCGACCTTTTATTTATGACTTTTTATCAATTATGTAGATAAAGTTTTAAAATTATTAAATCATGTAGATATATTTCAAAATGACCAAATCGTGTATCGACTTTCAATTTTACCCCGATTAGTATTCATAGTCGACTGGTGTTTTTAGACATTCAAATCAATTTGATTTTTAGGACATTTTGACCGATTTTAGTCGATTTTGGCCGAAACCGGTTGATGAAATTAGATATCTCGAAATAACATAAATCAGTTCTTATGAGTTTGTCTAGTTCTCCTGATTCAAAAATGCTATCAAACATCAATTTGACTAATATATTGAGAGCAGTGATTTTTTAAACACTAATGTGCACAAAAAACTAATTTGTATTTAAAAAATCACTGTTCTTAATATATTGTGTTAAATTGATATTTGAGGATATAGATATAATCATAAGAACGGTACGATCTCATATAACCTAGTTTCACGTCATTCTGAGCACTCTAGATCTATCAACCGATTTTGGCCGATTGAACTTAAAAATTTTTAGACAAAATCAGTTGATAAACCTAAAGACCTCGGATTGACGTGAAGCTAATTCCTATATGTTCATCTAGTTCTCCTAATTGTAAAAATACTATCAAACATCAATTTGACCAAATATACTGAGAGCAGTGATTTTTTAAATATGAATTATTTTTTCGTACATATTTGTGTAAAAATGAATGCTCTTAATTTATTAGATCAAATTGATATTTGATAGTATTTTTACAATCATGAGAAGTAGACAAATACATAAAAACTGATTTTATATTATTCTAAGATCTCTAGTTCCATCAGTCAGTTTTGGCCGAAACCGACTGATGGACCCTAGAACTCCATCAACCAATTTTGGCCATCAACCAAGTTCTGCCAAAATTGGCTGATGGACCTATATATTTCGCAATGATATGAAACAAGTTTATATATGTTCGTCTAATTTTCCAAATTATACAAATGCCCTCAAACATCAATTTATCCCAATATATTGAGAACAGTGAATTTTTAAATACGAATGTGTCCGAAAAATTAGTTCATGTTCAAAAAATTATTGTTTTCAATATATTAAGTCAAATTGATGTTTGAGCGTATGAATATAATCATAAGAACTAGATAAACTCATAGGACCTAGTTGCCATTCCGAGCATTCTAGGTCTATCAATTGATTTTGACCGATTAAACCTAAAGAGTTTCGGTCAAAATCGGTTGATAGATTTAGAGACCTCGAAATGACGTGAAACAAATTTCTATATGTTTGTTTAGTTATCCTGATTGTAAAAATGTTATCAAATATTAATTCGACCAAATATATTAAGAGTAGTGATTTTTTTTAACACAAATATGTTAAAACGGTCTAAAAAATGAAATTGATTTGATTAGTTAAAAAAAATCAATGTAAGGTAAATTAAAAATAGATATATAATTTGGTATTTTATAATTTAACTATGTGATTTGATAATTTTAAAAATTTATATACGTGGATAAAATGCCGTTTTATTTATCTTTAACTCACAGATCTAACACTTAACGTGGTCCAGCAGGAGAGCAATAAACGAGAGAGAAAAGGGTATATGGCATTGACTCCATCGTCGTCATCATCACCGCCGCCGCCAACGCGGATACTGTTCGGGGTGAACGAGTCGTCCATTCGAGGGTATCCGCACCCTTCCATCAGTTGCCGCACCGCCTTCAACTGGACTCTGCAGAAGCTTATTCGCTCTAACGCTGCCGGCTTTTATTTCCTCTTTCTTCATGTCCAGGTCCCCGACGAAGATGGTCACTCTCTTTCTCCTTTTAATAATACTTTTAGTACTATCCCCGTTCCTGCTTCTAAATTGTAGGTTCTGTGATCAATTGTAGGTTCTGTGATCGATTAAATGCATTCCCCTTCTCTTGTTTCCACTTCCCTCTTCTCTTTCTTATGGAGATTTGGGATTTTTTTTTCAGGAAAAAAAGAAAGAAATTAATTACATATGATATCTCTTATACAAGAAATGTTTGTTTTTTTTGTTTTCTTTTACTGTTATTTTGATACCTTTGATGAGTAATGGTTGCGGATACGGGTGGATTAACTCCGAACTAACACAAATCAAGATGGTTGGAACTGCCAAATTGCTTCTGGATTTAACACCTAGGAAATGAGCTTATCAGCTCAGTAGGCTATGCCTATGTAGTCCCTCACCACATTGGTATATTGTGCTTGTTGCTAAACCCCTAAGGGTCCGACCTCTCAAGAGGATTCTTCCCGAGGTCCCTACTTTGAACTTTCCTCTCCTACCATGATACTGAAATGACGAGGAAGCTGAAAGTGGAAAAGGATGAAATTAAATTGATAGAAGTTTATGTTAAGAAACAAACAAGATAAAGGGCACCGTGTAGTTTCACTCAGAGATACATAAATCCAAGAATACTTCAAGTGCAATAAAAATTTAAGTAATTTTTTTACTCACAAACTCCAAAATAAGTACTAGTGCATTAAACAATTCTTTGTGCAATGGGTCCTACAAAATTTACTGGTTTGCTACTTATAACTAAGCTCTTTAATGTTCTCTTTGGCCAAGAAGATAAGCTGAAATTACTCCCTGTTGAATTTTGCACAACTATAACAATACCTAATTGTTTTAAAATTTGCATGTCCGTGTCCGTCTCTTAGACTTTTTTCAAAAATCTGCAAATTGGCACGCATTAACTAAATTTACTCTATGAATATTGAATAGCCATAATTTTACTTTGGAAAATGCTTTGACTTGTTTCCAAAATCCGCATGCCCCTTAACCCTTACTTTGACTTGTTTCAAGAAATATTCTAAATGTAGCTTAACTCTTTAAACTACTCAATCAACTTGTGCTTGCAACTTATTTGGTTCATGAGTTGTAGATGACACCATAGGTTCAACAAGATCAACAAGAGTGGGTTGTAGCACATTCTACACTCCTATTTCATCTCCCCAGATTGAAAAAGACTTGTCCTCAAGTCTTCGTTTGCTCTATGATAAAAGTCAACCATATCCAACTTTGGGGATACACTATAGTTGGATCGCATAAGCATTCTTGCCAATTGTCTTAAGTACCTTAAATGGATCATTTTCCTTTGGTTTCAACTATGGTTTGAAATCTCCTATCGTGCCGGGTGGAATAGTCGAAATGTATAGTTCTAATAAATTACTGAAACACAATATTACTTGACATAGATAATGTCTCTCTTCTACATCTCCTTCCTCTTTCAATCTTCAATCCATCACCGATGTCATGTTTTGGAATGTTGATACAATACTGAAATAGTATCTCTCCGGTTAAAGATTGAAATTCCACATGGCTTGATATTTTGAACATTGGTTTCAATTATCTAAATTTACCTTAAACAAAACCTCTCCTCCCTTAGGTGAATAGAGGCCAAACCACCCTCATTAAATTCCACACGCTTTTGTGTGTGTTGAAAGCTTGCATGTACTTATTTTTCTTCTCAATTGTTGCCTTAACACTTTCGTGCAACTTCTTTATTCCCTTAGC
Organism: Kaempferia rotunda; assembly: GCA_037177415.1. NCBI lineage: Eukaryota > Viridiplantae > Streptophyta > Magnoliopsida > Zingiberales > Zingiberaceae > Kaempferia > Kaempferia rotunda. The sequence goes on along the minus strand of JBAMIB010000053.1, from coordinate 2,456,090 downwards.
TCTTTCATAATCATTTCCCGTGAATTGCGTAGTTATAGAATGAGGAACTAAGTCCAAAGGAGTAATACAATTAACACCATAAATAATCTCAAAAGGATTCTTACCAATCCTATGATGCATGGTACGGTTGTAGGCAAACTCAATCTGTGGAAGAATGAGATTCCATTGCTTGATGTTTTTACCAATGTAGCTTCTAATGTTTACTCAGTTGGCCCATCGGATTGTGGATGCTGAGAGCTACTGAAATTTAGTGAGGTACCCAACTTCCTCCAATAACATTCTCCAAAAATATGGCAAATAAACTTGAATCTTGATCATACATCATAATCCTTGGGATGCCATGCTATCTCACAGTTTACTTGAAGTACAAATCAGTAATATGAGATGCATTATTTGTGTTGTTGCAGTGAACAAAGCAAGACATCTTTGGGAATCTATCAACAATATCCTTTGAGTTCGTGGCAGTCCCATAACAAAGTCAAGACTCACATCCTCCTATTGAGCACTAGGAATTGACAGTGGAGCGCACAAACAAGAAATTTGACTTCTTGTTTTGGCCAAATGACACACCCAAAATTTATTCACAAATCTCTCCACATCCTTGAACATCTTTGGCCCATAGAAATTAGATAAAACAAGAGCGAGAGTGATAATAAGGCATGCTTTCTACTCAAAGCATCAACAACCACATTTTGAACGCTAGATTTGTTCTTAATAGTAAAGTTATAAGATAGCAAGAAGTCTACCCAAGCTCCATGTTTTGTCTAACTTGTGCTGGTGATTAATAAACTTCAATGCCTTGAGAAGATACTGACTCTAATGGAAAAGTCTATAAATGACATAAAACTCCTCATTGGTAGAATACCTACTCCTTGCATCATTCATCTTCTCATTAAAGAAGGAAATAAATTTTCCTTCTTGGTTCAAAATAACACTGATACCCGTATTAGAAGCATCCCTTTCATCCTTGAACACCTTGTCAAAATTTTGGAAAAAAGGGTAGGATTTTCAGTTAGCTTTCTCTTTTGTAGCTCGAAAGCATCAACTTCACTTCACTTGAATTTATCATCTTCGAACATTCAGGGATTGGAGCAACAATAGAACTCAAACCCTTGATGCACCTTCTGTAAAAAAGGAAGTTAATCCACGGTATAAAACTCCTCACATTTTACAATGAAGTGTTGGCCAGTTAAGGATAATCTCTACCTTGCTTTGATTCATCATGATTCCATCTTTTGAAACAACATACAGCAAAAACACTACACTAGGCTCAAAGAAATCACACTTTTCTAGACTAGCATAAAGTTTCTATAGCCTCAAAATAAGAAACCTTAAGATGATGTATATGCTCCTCTTTACTCTTGCTGCTAATATGCCATCAAAATAAACCAACACAAGAAAACAAGACCAGATGCATGGCTTAAGTATGTGATTCATAAATCGCATGAAAGTGCTAGGGGCATTAGATAACTTAAATGGCATAAACAACCATTTACATTGGAATCTCTATTTTTAAATTTTGCCTTCCACTCGTCTCTAGGCTGACCTCATTCTAATTTAGTGGTAACCACTCAACATTTTTCGTAAAAAATAAAGGAAACACACAATTGATCAAGTAAATAATGAAACCTTTAGATGGGAAAGTAGTAAGCCATTGTTATCTTATTGATTACTGATGTGGCTGATTACAGTTATGGCCTGGTAGCCCAGTTAATAGGTAACTGACCTATTGACCCGATTAAGGTTTTGGGTTGAGTTCAATGAACCTGGCCCATGGTTTGGTCTACCCTTATCAAGTTTGATATACCTCAACTTGAGTTCATACCGGGATAGGGATATAGATACCCTATGGGAATGACCTTACCTCAGATCACAATGCTCTAAGCCGATGTAGTCCCACACCACATCGACATATCACACCTTTTCTTAAAACCTAAGGGGCATACCTCCATAGATAAAATCTTTTCCGGCTCTCCCTAAGCTCTCTACTCCCTACTCCAAGCTCCCTCGGTTCCCACGTTCATGACTTTGGAATTAATGGCCAACTAAGCACTTGTATGGAGATTGTGGTTATAACTTATAACTTCCACAAGTTTCTCTTTCATTTCATGTCTATAAATACCAATGTACGTGTATCATTTGTGGATGAATCTCTTTTCCTCACAATTTTCTGTAGTTTCACTTTTACTATACCCTAGTGATTTAAGCATCAAAGGGAGGGGCTTTGCCAAATGACTTTAGCGCCCTTTAGTGTTTGCTCTAGTGTGTGCCAGTTGGACTTTGTCCCCACCTTAGCATCCACCTTTGTCATTAGACCTTTGCATCAACACTGCCACCTCTACATTCGACTCAGTAGATATCCATCATTATTTTTGAGCCGGCCTCCACATCAACATTGCCACTGACATCCGACTCATTAATAGATTTTCACATCATCAACCATAGTTGTATGAAGTTAGGTAAACATGCTTCCTTGATAGTAAAATGGTCAGATTTGCGTTTCTTACATCTTGGATATATGTACCTTCTATGTCTTGTCCAGAGATTATTTGATCTTTGAGATTCATATATGGAGGGCTAAATTTGCCTTGAGTGCTTTATGGCCTCATGTAATGCGACGGTGGCGAGATGGTGTCATACTTTATCAAATTGATTTTGCCCCCATGGTGGACTATCAAGTAAAACCTTAATAAGATACTGGCTCTTGATCCGTGAACCATTTCATCTAGTTTCTTGCTCTAACAATTGATTTTGTACACAAGGAATAAACCACTAACAAGCATTTCATTCCATTATCACATTGCAAACTTCTTTAGTAGGCATCTGAAACATTAAATACAAAGTTGAATGTTACTGTTTCGAGTTAAGTTTCAACCTTCAAGATTAATGCTGACTAATGATGTTTCCCTTGTCTTTGTTGTAAAGGATTTGATGACATGGACAGTGTTTATGCATCACCTGATGACTTCAAGAACAAGAATGAAAAACAGAAGACAAAAGGGCTTTACTTACTTCAGTACTTTGTAGAACGCTCTCATCAAATTGGGGTAAAAGTTGCCTAAGGGGAACTGTACTGTTGATTGGCTTCTAGGATATAGAAAATTTTTTAGAAAGTTATACTACAAATGTTCTTATCTTTGACATTATGCAATTGTTCCAGATAAAATGTGAAGCATGGTTAAAGATGGGTGATCCTAAAGTAGTTATATGTGAAGAGGCAAAGAGAGTGCAACCAGATCTTTTGGTTGTGGGTAGTCGTGGGCTTGGACCTGTCCAAAGGTATTAGGGTTGATGAATGAATTAATTACTTTCTATGTTATTATCACTACTGTCTCATTAGTAGAATTTACAAGATCCACTACTATTTTGCTCTATTTCTTATGAAAAATTGTCTTATCTTTTCTTTCTTTGTGTGACCAGATCACTGAGACTTAGTCTTAACATTGATAGTATAAGCTCATTCCTCCTTTTGTTTTAAAATGGCATAACCCCCATCATTTTTGACAGTACGAGATTTCCTTTTTTTTGTCCGATTAACTCTTGCTATATATAGTCTATAGAGGGCGCTTGAAAATAATTTTTGTTTTTTCATCACACATCAGCCAAGTAATAGAAGGTGGATACCTAGCAATTGTAGTTATTGTAGATTGGTGATAAGTCTGAATTGGCTCATGAAGGTTTTTTTTTTTTGGAAAAATGTCCATCCAAGTTCGGTAAAATAACTTCATTAGTAGGGGTCAATAAGCAGCGACATTCAAACTTTCTTGGGAGAAAGCATTTCACATCTAAAGGTAACCCATTTACATGAGTATTTTGTTTTTGCATCTAAAAATTGTTAGATTGAGAAGAATCCTAGAGGGGAGAACAACGTTTACAAAAATATGTTTCAAATGATTTTAGAAAGTTGTGATAATTTAAGTTAGACCAAAGAAGACTTAGTTAACCATAATAAAATAAGAGAAAATTTATTTAGATATAAATGATGATATAGTAAGGAAGATTAATGACGTAGAAGGATTCATATAACCGATCTCACCCAGTGAGATAAGGTTTGGTTGTTACTATTGTTGCTAAATAATTGTGTAATGAAACTACAAGAGAAAGAAAACAATGAATTTAACTTGGAACTCTTAGATTCCTACTCTATGACTAATGACTCATTTACACGAGTTATTCCTCAAAAACCAGTAAACTTTCTTCTTTTGGGAAACCTTCCAAAGGTGGATAAATCAAATCACAAAATTGATAGTGCGATGTAGAAGACAGGGTAGTTAGAGGGGAAGGGCTTGAATAACAAACTTGCAAATAAAATGACTAATTTCTCTTACTATGTACTTAACAAGGACACACGTGTTAGCATATAAAACAAATACATAAAGAGACTCATTATTTTACTTGGTTCACAACCTCAGGTTGATAGTACAACACCTATCCTCAGGTTGCTAGTACAAGACCTATGCACACAAAGTCACTATTTTTCTCCTCTTCGATAAAGGGCTAGAGGTGGAGAAACCTCTTAGTACATATAACAATACAAAAGCATATAAGTGATACGAAGAGGCGTAATGAAAAAAACAACAATTAGAATAAGGATTTTCGACTAAGTTTGTTATGTCTCTGAACAAACAAACTTGTCGACGTCGGTCCTGAAGCCCTAAGTGCCTCACACTCCTAGCGCTTTCTCGATCGTATGAGCAGAGTCTTGTCGTCTTTTGAGCGCAGAGTCAGTCAAACGGAAGAATTGTTGTTTTGAACATCATGCTCGGGGTTTCTTTTATAACACTTTTTCGGTCCGTCAATCCTTGTCAAATTTGATCTCTACGATCAAGTTTATCTTGATATAGATCTTGTCATTATCAGATTGATCGGTCTACCAAAAATCTTTTTCGGTCTACCTAACCAGAACACCTCAGCAACCCGAGTCCGGATTTGAACCCGGTCAACCCAATCCAATCGGTCTACTAATCCTGGGTTTGGTCCATTAATCCTTGGGATTGGTCAGCCAAATCGGTTTGGGTTTGGTTCGACCCAAGTCATGTCCGATTCACCTATAGCCTGATTACTTTTGATTGTGTTTGTTTGCTCTCTATTTTGCTTCTAGCTCTAGGTTCGTACAAAACAACATTCAAATACAACAAAATATGTAAATATAAATGACCTACTAGGCTTATATCTTGCTTGAGTTTACTCCTCCAATACTTTACCACCTAAGGATCACTCCCTAGGATCAAGTCTAACTACTAGGCTTCTTGCTTGGAGTTCCTCCAAGACTTCACCACCTAAGGTTTTACTCCTTTAGGATCTCACCTCCTAAAGTACACCCCCTTAAGATCTCACCACCTAAGGTACACTTCCTTAGGATCAAATTTACCAAGCATCTTGCTTGGACTTGCCACTTGTCAGACATCAAGTCATCCTTGACCGCTTGAACTTTTCCTTGCCTAACATCCTGCTGACTTTTCCTTGTCAAGAATTCGACCACCCTGGACTTGCTTGGATTTTTTCTTACTAGTCATCCGGTCAACCGTTGTTTGAATTAACTTTTGGTCAAATTTGACTAGACATAAGTATATTGTCAAACATTGAAACTCTGGAGGCTAATTGCACCAACAATATCTATTAAGCCAATATTGTCGCCCCTTGCTTAACATATCTCTTGATTTGGGCCGACGAACCGTGGAGGCCCGGATGACCATGGGTATAAGAAGGTAATACTTCGAGAAAAAGGTATGTCTTTACGTGTGTGCTTTATTTCTCTACTCTCGATTCTCTTTGTTAGGGAGGTGACTGAGACGCAAAGATGACCATCTCTAGCAGTCAGGATGCACTGGTAGGAGAGCACATCACTACTGTTGACTTTGTTCTTTTATCATTGAGTCGACTAATTCTAATTTGTTCTATTTTAATAATATAATAATTCAAATTTAAATATTAGACAATTGGTAATGTAAACTCTGAATAGAAAAATCTCATCAAAATCTCAATGTAGATTAGTCGTCTGTTACTTAATCACCACTTAGTCATCTGTCAACTGGTCTGTTGACTTTGTCCTTGAAATACTTGCTTCGTGGCCAAGTAATCGTTCATGTGAGAAAACTCTCATCCGTCACCTGCTAGAAGTTTACCTCTTGGACTTTTCTTTATAATATTTGTCCATTTTGGCCTTTCAGAACTCCACCTGCCAATACTTGTTGGACTTCAATTTTTCGCCTACACCTGAGGGAC
>JBAMIB010000053.1:2409229-2430315 GCA_037177415.1 Kaempferia rotunda | reverse complement strand
TCATCCACCGACGGATTGGGATCGTCCACCTTACGGACAGCCGTGGAGTAGGAGCTTTATCTCCGAACCACGTAAATTGGTTTGTCTTTCCCTTTGTTAGTTTGTTTATTTTTGTTTTCCGCAGCGTATACTAACGTTGTAGGGAAGACGACCACTCTAGCCGGACGATTAGGTCCTAAAAATTAGTTCATAGATCAAATGGCCATTTGGTCAAAGATCGATTCAACTGGTTAGTTTCATGAAATGGGGAAAAACATGGCTGACTAGTTTATTAGAAATTGGACCAGTTTTATCTTATTGTTTGAAATGTCAAAAATGTCCTTTTACATAATTAAATTTTATAAGGGTAAATAATGGTAATACACATTAAAAACCCTACCTTCGCCTCATAACTCATCAGTTCACCCTAACCCCTTCTTGCTAGTTCCACCACCGTTTGTGTTTCACACCAAACAGTACAAACCTCAAGTATCCTCCAGCAGTAGCTTGTGTCACACATGAGTCAATAACTCGCTTGATTCTCAACCTATGAATAGAGGGAATGGATGCACTGATCCCTATTACAGTGAGGTTACTTATTTGTTGTCTATTGTAATATTTTTTATATATCATACTTTTTCATGGCCCAAGAGAAGTACTTGTTCAACAAACCAAATTATATTCTATTTATTACTTTATATCTTTGAGTCATTGAGACATATTCCTCAATTTGATACGCGGTGAGTTATGATTGCATTCATAGTGCTTGCTCTGCAGAAATCCTCCCTTCCACAACCGTATTATTGTTTGTCTCCATCCTCCTCTATTGCGACACAATCAATGAGTTTTATGCGTAGGATTTATATCAAATCTGATCAAGGTTCATCTAATGAAAGAAACAAAATGTTCATCTCAGACTATCCTACTTGACAATAGCAAATCTTATAGTTTTCTAGAAATATAAAAAAAAGAAAAGATAGATTATAGTAAAGTTTAAAATTTCAAGTCGTGTTGGAGTTTCGGTTTAGGACCGGAAGATATAATTTCATATCGCACCGTGCCGAGATGGTTTGGTACCTTTTTAAATATAAAATATAATATTTGATTATTTAGTTGTAGATGATTATTATAGATGCTTACTGTAGCAAGACGAATCATGGACAACCTCTTGTAAAAAAAAGCAGGATAAAACTGCTTACAATGAATCCTTTCCCGGACTCAGCATAGCGGGAGCTTCATGCACAGGGGTGTCTGAGGTAGATTTGATATTATTTCATGAAATATTTGATGCTTATCGAGTAAAAGTCAATAAATATGGCACGATCAAGTTTACATTGAATTTAATTTGGATTTATTATGAATAATTTTAAATTAAATTAAATCTATATATATGATAATTTAATTCATTAGTAATATTATATTTTATTTGGTTAAAAATTATATCATATTAAATTATTGCTTTCTTCATCTTTTAAGAGACTTTTTTCTCTCTTTTTACCTCGTGGACGTTGAAGGAAACCATAGCCAGATAGAAGAAAGCAATTTTTTGTGGAAAAAAATAAAACAATACAGAAAAGAGAAAAAAAAAGAAACAAAAAGAAAATTTTAAATAGATGTCAATAGCATCATGTTGTCGACCACCGCGAGGTTGCAGCAGCCTCTGTGAGGTCGCAACGGCCTTACGACCGACCTATATGACTCATTGCGAGGTCACAGCGACCTTTGCAACCTACCACGAGGTCGCAGAGGGTGTCATGCGGATTAGCAAGCAAAATAGTAAATACCACCCATGCCAACCGACATGGATTGACATCTTATACCGTGGATCATAGATCTTTAAATGTTAGTCCACATAAGGAAGAGCTACATAAGCCTCCATTAATGCAAGAGTACAAACTCATCAAAAGAAATATACATTAATGCCCTCGACAAATTACATGATTATGTTAGAAGCCTAATTTTTAATATTCTTCTTAATTAGTGGTGGCAACACCACATATACTAGCCACTAGATTCTTCTTAATTAGAGGAAAAAGGCGATTCGCTCGCCCCAGCACCCCGCCAACCCATCTCTAGGCCAACACGGAGGAGGTAAATCACGGGTAGTTACTAGTTATTAATGCAAATGGTCAAGGCATAGGGAGTTATATGCTCGGGCGTGCCGAGTTTCCACCTTAAAACCTCACGTAGCAACCTCTCATGCTTTAACCATCGTACCAACCCGAGGGGACCATTCTTCTTAATTAGTGCAACCATGGAAGTAGAGATAGTTATAGAAATACACAAATTAGGTTGCATGCAATTTTATATATCACAAACAGTAAGTCAGGATGTTAATATGAAGCATCAGATAGACGAACGAGAAATCAGTTGCAAGTAGAGAACAGTATTAATAATGATTAAATGTATGCTATAATTCTAAAGTACCTTTTTAACAACCTGAGAATTGAAATTGAGAGTGTTAGAGAAACTGTCACATTTGTCAGGAGAAGAAGACGACTTTCTCTTCTTACTACCAAGAAGCTCACTGGTCTCTTTAATGAAGAAAGTTGAATTACATGGCAACTGCTCTTTCGCCTGCAGATCTGATGAGATTTGGAGAGTTGCAAGGATATGGCCAAATATCTGCAGCCAGTTTCCGAATGGGTAATAGGGGCTATAGATATCTTTTAAAACCTTGTTGAGTTCTTATCAAGAACAGAAAAAAAACAAGGAATTTTAGAACAAATTGGTTATTATAAATGTATCAGTAGACATGATATGCAACTTGGAAATAAATGTATATAATAAGAATACAATCACAAGGATCGAAGTTGAGGTTATCATTTGAAGAGATTTGTTCTGAAACGCTACTTGTATATCCAAACCTACCATGAAGAAAATTTTCCAGATTTTACAAGGAAAACAATGTCATAGTAGCAGAATGAATAAGTTTAATGGAAATGCACCTCATCTGCTTCCTGATTAAGACAAACCACAGTCTGGTGTAGTATTGCCTTCAATGTCTCTTTCTTATATTCTGAAAGCTCTTCACCAATTACTCTGGCAAAGAACGAAATGGGAGGATGATAACTTTTATCAGTCTCACCATTCTTTGGAGTAATAACAGTTTCAGCCTCTCCTGTTTGGTATCCTAAAAGTGGATCTAAATCTGACTCGAAAGCAGGTGAAACATGACCACCATTTTGAGGAAACAGCTCCAAGAAATGGTGCTTGTAATAACCATGAAAATCAGGTCCAAGTTCATTCTTGATAGAAGAACTTCCAGACATCCTAAAGATGATAGATACCCTGTGATAACAATAAACATTTTCTAACACATATATAAAGGATAAGAAACTATAAAAGCGAGCAAAATCTACATTATGCAGGTAAAACATTATGTGTTTCTCAAAGTTGTGCCAATACCTAAACCCATGCTACAGACACCATGAAGTATGCATACATTGCTAGACTTTCCAAAACCAGAGGTTGTAACCAAAATTTTACTTTAAAACATACAGATTGAAGCATATTCCAATATGGACTAGTTTAGCTCTATTTTTAACTGTAAATCTACATCATGAGTCATGTGATGGTAGAAGATTCATAGGCAACAAAGAAATTGTGTGTTCTTTTGCTAAGGTTGACTGCGCCATGGCCCACTATGGTTGTGGAATTATATAAATAATGACCCTATGATATTGCATTGGGATTCTACTCAAATTAGAGTACAAGTATCTGATTCGGGTATCAAACGTCATGAGTCCATTTCAGGGTTACCTGGAGAAATGACTACATTTTAGAGGATATAAGTATGTGTTTGAAAACGACATTTCATTCCTTGCAAATAAAACAAACAATTGGAGTTGTAGATAGGTTTTCAAAAAGTGTGCATTTTATTCCTCTCAATAAAATAAATGGTCTTATTAGCCAACTTGTTTTTTAGGATATTGTTAGACTGCATTAAATTGTAGTGCAGTTAGTTATTTTTTAAAAACTCAATGGTTTGGAACCTAACTTAAGTTGTCATCTGCATTCTGCCAGATTGATGGACAAATATGAGATTGTCAAACATAGTTGGAAATATTCTTAGGCGTCAAGTGGATAAGAAATTAGAAAATTAGAATTATATTTTACCAATTGCTAAATTTGCTTATGATGGATCCATACATAATAGCTAGCGGCCTAATGCATCCCTCCTCATATATCCTGGTTTGGTATTGACCATGATGGAGTATTCTCAGGGGTAGAGTTTAAGTTTAGTAGTAATAGATGTAATAAGACAATTGTTAAGATATAGGAGATGACAAGTTGCTTGTAACTAAAAGTTTTAAATATGAGGATTGTTTTTGTAAAAGGATAGAGGGGTTGGTAGCAATGATTTATATAGGAAATAAGGAGGATGATTGAAATAGAGAAGAACATTAAGTGTTTTTTTATTGCAAAGTACTTTTAAAGTTTGAAGCTAAATGCCATGTTATTTGAAGCTAAATGTCGGGCTATGAAGCAAGTACACGAGCAAGAAGATAAGAGTAACAGAGATGAGAATGTTAAGGTGGATATGTGGATATACGAGGATTAATAGATAAGCAATAAGAACATTAGAGAAAAAGTCATGATTTAGACATATACTTTGATATAGACATATACTTTGATAACTAATAAATGTCCTTTTTAGACAATATGAGACCTCAACAAATACACACATTAATCAAGAGAGAAAACCAAAGAAGGCTTAGTTAGTAATGATAAAACAAAATAAAATTCAATTTAATATAAATGATAGTAAAGTAGGGGATCGAGCCCAATGACGTAAGAGGAATCATATAGCCAACCCCTCTTACTCAAATAAAAGTTTAGTTGTTATTGCTGTTGATTGATAAATTTGCTTATAACAATTTTTGTAATTATGTCTATTGATAGATATCCTTTCAAAATCATGGATCAAGAGCTCGTACACCTATTGATTTGATTCCCTTATTCCTTTTCTCATTTTTTAAATATTGCTAAAGGTATATGAGAGATTCATATTGATGCTAAGAGGAAAATTATACAAAATAATGAAGCTTATAAAGTATGCGTTGATGCACATAATAATCTCGAGTGCCATGTGAGATACTTTGTGCTTGTCCATAATCTCCATGAACGCTTCCCTAAAGTTCCCTCAAGAAACTTTATGCTGATGCTTCTAATTTCTTTTTGTATTGATAAGAAATCTTGGTTCCTAATACTTAGGTAATTGAGTTGCTTAATAGTATCCAATTTTAAATGCTAGACTTAGTGCAACACTGAGGCGTATTTGTGTCTCTCTTTATATGTTGGATTTTTCAAAGGTAACATACTCTAATAATTTTTGTGTCTACGCCATACTTCATGATACAACTAACTTTACAAAGTGAAATAAATACTTAGACTATCAATTGTGCAATATGGAAATTTCTAAAGATACTTGGTGAAGGGACTTCTAGAGATAGACTATGTTTGAATTATAAAAGAAGCACTTTAGCAAATTGCTCTTAAGATAGCACTTGTACAGTCAAACTTGACTTGAAAAATTCAAGAAGCCTGATTTGAAAAAACTAGCCTCCCCACTTGACAAGGTCAAGTTCTTAGTGAGGAGATGATACAAAAAAGGATTGAGCTTTAAATTATGAATTACAATGGACATTGGTAATTGTTTTAGGTATCAAAAAGTTTAATGTGTTTAAATTTAATAGGAAGGCCAAATCTTTAAATGAGGTTTTATTTTAATGTATTGATCACCTTTCAAATAATATTAAAATAACCTTCTTTCATTATTAATTTGTATACGAGAATTTCCTTAATGCAAGGTGTATTTTTGTTTTTAGATTTACTTAATTTAATTTAAATTGCATTATTTTTTTAATTTGTATACATTTATTATGTTAAAAATAAGCTAAAAAAGTTATACCTCTTCCTCTAGGATTTAACGGAAGGCTAAGTGAAGTAAAAGAAAATATTGGCATGCTCGTAAACTTTCAAAAAACTAACACAATACAGCTTATCATCAAAGGAATTTTTCAAATTTACGAAAGAAGCATAGTTATTTAAAGCGTAAAGCACCGAAAAGCGCATAGGTGCTTAAGGGTCTGAGGCGCTAGGCGTAAGGTGAGGCACACGTCATACCAAAGTAAGGCATTTTGGGTATAAATTATACCATTCAGATATATATTTATAAATTCACTAACATTCAAATATTAAAATAGTTTATCTTCATAATCAAACTCAAAACTTCAAATTAAAGAAAAAACAAACTTCAAATACTGAAGTGCCAAAGAGAATTTAGTTTGCAAGGGTGGTTGATGTTTATTTTCTAGGGCTCATGCAAGAAAAATATGTTGCATGCAACTTAATTAAAGATTAATGTTCATTTTCTAGGGGAGAGGAAGAGTCACTCAAGAATAATATGCAGTATGCATGCAACCTAATTAAAGGTTAATTGTGTTCATTTTCTACAGGAGAGAAAGGGGGGTCATGCTAGAAAATTATTTTGCATGCATGCAACCAATTAATTTAAAGGGTAATTAAAAGTATAGGTTGGGCTTTAAAAAAAAATCATTTCAATAAGAAAAGGGAAATCATGCCTTAAGTGCGCCTTAACCTCTCAAAAGGCATGCGCTTAAGCATGCTTATTTACGTATTGCGCTTGCATCACTAGTCACTACCAAGCGCAAATGGCGAGCCTAGCTGCGCCTTGTGCCAAGGTGCAGCTAGGCGTGTGCTTTTCATAACTATGGAAAGAATCTTAAAAGCTTATTTGTCTTTATCACAAGGAGATCTCAATTGGTCTACAATAAGAAGATATTTTATGCAAATCATCAAAAGAAAAAGAAAAAAAGAGAGAGAGAAAGATCAGGTAAGGACAAGATTGTTTTGAAAAAAATAGGATGAAACGATTGTCAAATAGACATATTCAAAAATCCACTTCGAGAAATTATCCTATTCTAGAATAGATCAATAGGTTTATTATTAATTTTCTCTATTAAATCATTTAAAATAGGTCATTTGATTTATTATTTTTCCTTTTTAAAATATTAGAAATTAGATTTATTAGTAATTTTATATTGACAATATTCCTCCCTAAAAGGATCATTATTGGAGGTTAATTCCTCGAAGTGATCGTCCATCCCCTTCTTTCATCCTTTTCTCTGATTTCCTAGTGGAGTAGGACACGAGTTTCTATCATAATATGATAGTTTTGTTGTTGTTGTTGTTGTTGTTGTTTGTTGTTATGTGTTACTTATCAATTATGGCTGATACCAAACATGGATAGGAACCCACCTCAAGCATCCAATTTGATGGTGACGTGTTGCTGCTAATTCAACTCCCAATGGAATACTCTGTGGTTCAACCTATGCATACAACAATTAATCATTAGAAGTCCCTTGAATAACAAACACCACTAACCTAAATCCAAAAAGAATGCTACCTCGATCGTGGAAGAGTCCTCGGCGGCGCTTGCTCTGATTGAACTCTGAGGTCGAGAAGAGGGGAAGTGATGTTGCTAGACTGGCGAGTGGTGTAACCTCTTGCAGAATGACATGTGGACTGCTCCAGATGAAAGGAGACGAGACTCGCGAAAGCGAAGGCTCTGACGGTACGGTGCTGCTCGCGATCTTAAATACGGATTCAGCGCGGATGAGAGAAAACGCTGGATGTGAGTAGGCTTCTTTGTACGTCGGAGACGGAGGAGGCGACGGCCGGAATAAGAAGAGGCGCAGGAGGTCGCAAGATGACGCGCCCGGGGAGGGAAGGGGGCAGGAGAAAGGGAAGGGTTACAATTTACTCAGAACTATAATATTTACTCGCAAGACTTTTATTTTATTTTTTTAGAATTTTCTAAATAAAACACCTAAGATTGTCTGAGAGACACGTGGACAGACGAATTTAGAAAGTTAAAACGTAAATGAAATTTATTTTATTTTTAATATTTGATAGATAGATAGAAATTGAGATTAAAATATAAGGGGGCATTTGGTTTGCATGTTTTCTATTTTCATTTTCTAAAAATCGCGTATTTTTTAAAAAAATAGAAAATGACTTTTTGATATTCTCTATTTTTTCAGAAAATGCTATATATTTTTTTAGAAAACAGAAATGAAAAATGCAAACCAAACGTTATTTTCTAGAAAATGCGCATTTTTCAGAAAATAAAAATGGAAAATATTCAAGCCAAACGCCCCCTTAATTTTTGTAAGACGGGAAAAAATTGTAAAAGACTTTTTTTTTTTTTTCAGCGCACTCGCAATCCAAAGTTAAAAAACAGTGCCACCCACCTGTCACCCATCTCGACGTGTACCTTTACTTCCACTCCCATCAACAGTTCAACACACGCCAAGCACGTTAATCATAAAACGTTTCTAAGCATAAAATTTATTAAAATTTAAAATTTTACATAAAAAAAATTTACACTAACTATCTTATTCATTTTTTAAATTTAAATTTTATAAATAATATTTTTTAAAATATAAAGAAATAAATTCATTTGCTAAATATTTAAATATTATTTAATTTTTTTAAAAAAAGAAAAAATAAAGATAATAAATTAGATAATAAAAAATATATAATATACCTGAAGAGAGAAAATAATAAAAAAAATAAACATAAAATAAATTATAAAAAATAGATATATTATACAGTAAAAAATATATATTTAACTTTAATAAAATAATTTTTTATTTTAAATTTTAGATAAAAAATTTATTACCGAGACGCTGAGAGCTCGTCTCTTTCCTTTTTCTTTTGACAATAAAGCACACAATAGAACAGAACAGAACAGAAACAGAACAAAAGGAGCGACCTTTGGATCTTCTACGATGGGTGCTGTTCCTTTTTCAATTTCGACTCCTCCCTCTCCTGCACAAACCAGAGGAGTTGAATATGGTCCTTCTAATCCGACTACCGCTCTTCTCTCCGCCGTCGCCTCCGATTCATCTTCGGGTCTCCGCCGATCTCACACCACCTACCTCATCCCTGCCCTCGTGGTCGTCACCTGCGCCTCCGTGGCTGTCGCTGCCACTGTTGCATTCCTCTTCTTTTCCTCCTCCTTCCCCGCTGCTGCAGGCCAAGATTCCACCTCTGATCCGTCACACGCGGCTCGGCCACTCGCCAAGCTCTCCCGCCCCGTCGTTCTACTCGTCTCCTCCGACGGGTTCCGCTACGGTTACCAGTTCAAGACCGCCGCGCCCAACATCCGCCGCCTGATCGCCAATGGCACCGAGGCGGAGCCCGGGCTCGTATCGGTCTTTCCCACCCTCACCTTCCCAAATCACTACTCCATCGTCACCGGCCTCTACCCGCCCTACCACGGCATCATCAACAATCACTTCATCGACCCGATCTCTGGCGCCTCCTTCACGATGAAGAGCAACGAACCGGAGTGGTGGCTCGGTGTGCCGCTCTGGGAGACTGTCGTCGACCACGGGTTCCGCGCCGCCACCTTCTTCTGGCCCGGATCCGAAGTCAAAAAGGGGCGTTGGGATTGCCCTCCCAGGTTCTGCAGGCATTACGACGGCTCGGTGCCGTTCGAGCATCGCGTGGACACCATCTTGAGCTACTTCGATCTCCCAAGCTATGAGATACCCGTGTTCATGACCCTCTACTTCGAGGACCCAGATAAGCAAGGGCACAAGGTCGGTGCGGACGATCCAGAGATCACCGCTGCAGTAACTCGGATCGACGACATGATCGGGAGATTGATCGGCGGCCTGGAGAAAAGGGGGATCTTCGAGGACGTGACTATAATCTTGTTAGGCGATCATGGAATGGTGGGAACTTGTGATAAAAAACTCATCTTTCTTGATGCTCTATCTCCGTGGATCAAAATTCCTCGAGCCTGGGTCGAGTCCACTAGTCCTTTGTTGGCAATTCGCCCGCCTGCCGGCGTGGCGCCGTCGGAAGTGGTGGCGAAGATGAACGAGGCACTGAGTTCAGGAAAGGTGGAACACGGAAATTATTTAAAGATGTACCTGAAAGAGGATTTACCAGAGAGGCTCCATTACTCGGCGAGCTACAGGATTCCGCCCATCATTGGATTGCTGGCGGAAGGCTACAAGGTGGAACTGAAGAAGACGAAAGACTGCGAGTGCGGTGGCGCTCATGGCTATGACAACGCATTATTCTCCATGAGGACAATTTTTATTGCGCACGATCCTCAGTTTGCAAAGGGAAGGAAGATTCCATCTTTCGAGAATATAGAGATTTACAATGTGATCGCCTCCATTCTGAAGCTGAAGGCTGCTCCCAACAACGGATCGGAATCGTTTCCGGGCACTATTCTTCTCGCAAATGCTTAGTGTGATTAATGTACTAGGAAATATGCAATATATGAGCTTCCATAAGCAGCAACATCATCACTCTCTGACCTTACCAGAGAGTGAACGTTAAAAGGTATATAATACTGTTCAACGATCTCGTCGTTTTCACTTCTTTTGCTGAATGCATTATAAGTAATGTTACAGTTTCTGATTTGGGATTGGGATTGGGATTGGGATTCAGTCCCCATTTTCGAAATTTCCAACAACTATATCCGTATCATGGAAACCATGCATCTAACTCGCATTTACTTTCTCACTTAGTCATGACAACTACCAGTTTCAAGTAAAGGCCAGATAATTTGTGCCCTTCGTCAGATATCAAGATTGGCCTCATCTCCAGCATCATTTATTTTGAATAAGAGAAGTCATAGCTGACCTCATATTTCACATCCTTCACACAGATTATGAGAATGCACCTCGCGTTGTACCGCATGGAACCCATTGTGCTGTGCATGCTGCAGACTATATAAATTGAGTGATCAGCCACCAGATTATTTAAGCATTGATACGGACAGTTCGATATGACAGTATATCTACTTAAAAAAAAAGACAGGAATACAAATACCCTAATACAATCTAATGGGGATACCAAGAATCCATATCTACCGGAACAAGAGAATGGTCGTCGAACTATCCGGTAGTTATGGATTCTTGTTCTCTGCACCATATAAGAAGGAGATTCGCTTTACTTATTCGACTGCTGGATGCAAGGTGTCGGCTACGGCATGGGTTAACGTGGGCGACACCTAGTAGTGGGTAACTGACAGAGGGACAAGCACTGGCCAGTGGTCACTACCCACGTGGTAGATTGTTATAACCCAATAATTACGTGAGGGCTACCGTTCGCCACCGGCACTTGGTGGGCAATTACTATTTTATTTTACCCCCGGTCAACTTATTCCTCTTCCTCTTTCGTTTTTCCCTAACTGTTTCTCTTCACAGACACTCTCTTCTCTATGGTAACGTTAACATGTACACGATTTTGATTTCTTGGAGACCAAAATCATATTCTAATTGATTATTTTAATAATATTTTAACACCTCATAAGAAATTGAATTAAGCGAAGACACTCCTTGCAGTTTTAAAAATCTATAAAATTTAAAATTTATTCAATCAAAATCCACTGACAAACCTAGAAGGTTTGATTGAAGCAAATTCAAGTTTTATGGATTTATAAGGTTATAAGGAGTTCAATGGAGTTCTCCATACTTTTTTCGGTCTCTCTGAATGTGTTAAAATGTTATACTAATTTTTAGCTAGAACATGGTTAAGCTTTAGGAAATTATGCTCACATTGAGCTTAATCTGAATCAAATTAGGTTTGTGGTAGTGCTGATTCATACCTTTCAGGTGCCTGATCTGATCCAGATTGGTCCCAACGTGGATTTGATTTTCCGAAGACGAGAACCATATTTTAGTTGATTCATCCAATAATATTTTAACTCCTCCGAAGAGGCTGAAATAGGCAATATAGAACACCGTTGGACTCTTTTACAACCTCATAAATTCATATAACCTAAAATTGATCAAATTGGATTTATCTATGTCTGTCAATGAATTTTAATCTGATTGAATTCATTTAAGTCATGTGGATTTTTAAGGCTGCAAAAAGTTCAACAGTATTCTTCGTTACTTATTTCAGTGTATCCGGAGGAGTTAAAATGTTTTTTTTAGAAGAATCAACTAAAACACACGTGATCATGATCTCCCAAAAATCAGACCCACGTTGGGTCTAATCTAATCAGACAAATCCTTGGCAGTTCTTATTCAAATCCTCCAAACCTGGTCTAATTTAAAACGGACCCAATGTGAGCTTGATTTCCCGAAGACCGGGACTACATTCTAGCTGATTTTTCCAATAACATTTTAATATATCTGGAAAGTTGAAATAAACAATGGAACACCGGCGTACTCTTGTAACCTTAGAAATACATAGGATTTGAGATCCGATCGGACATGTGTAAGTCCATCAGTAGATTTTAATCGAAACCTACTAATAGATCTACGTAGGTTCGATTGAGTATATTTTAATATTTCATGTTTCATGAATTTTTGAGATTGTAAAGACTCAGGTGCCCTCTATTACTTATTTCAAATTTTTTGAGGTATTAAAATAGTCTGGGTCTATGAAAAATCAAATTAATTATTGAACATGATTTGAATTATACAACACCATGGTAATACTGATTCAGATGATTCATGGAAAAATATAATATAATTAAAACGTGGTACGTATTTTAACAATTAATTCCAGAGAACTTACTGCATGCAGTGAAATGAGAAAAAGAGGTTACATCGAGAAAAGTAAAGAGACAAGTGTGCGTACATTTTCAAAGTCTTTGGATAATTCCAAAGTATATAATTTCCGAAACTTCTCATTTATATATCAACGCCGCCGCGTAATCATGCGGAAGCAGCGCGAGTTTTGTCTTGTTATGGATCTCATCACACCGCCAAGATGAGGCCACGTCATTATTTTTCCCAGCGTCTAAATATATCGTTTAGCTAGCATCATTTCAAGTTATTGATGGTGCTTAATTAATAAGAAAAAAATTAGCATCAAAATATTTATATATAAATAATAATTAAATGAACTGAATTCGACTAATCATCCTATTAACCACCCGCGTCTAAGGATCAGATACATCACCTTACCATGGGTCCCATCTAGTGCGCGGCGGGTAGGGAAGGGAGCACGTCTCAGAACAGATCAGCAAACCTTCATTCAGATCACAAGCTCATGGATTTCCAACTGAGATGCTTTCTGTAGATGAATAAGAAAAAGTAAGGAACTATTAGAGATCACCACATTACATGGATACTTTCTGCAGCCAAAGGACCAGAGAATTTTTCTTTTTAATGGTAGCAGATTTGAGAATATTGGCAGTCAAGAAGAGCTTTCATATACACTTTTATAATTTACCAAGTGGTTAGTGGAAAATTTATATAGGGCTAAATCAATTACTCCAAGTTTGATGTTATCTCATCTATTAATTATATTTTTTAACAGCCAAAGGAGACGTGCACATAACCACACAGAAGTATCCATTATCTTGGCCACTAAAGGAATTTATGAGGGAAATTAAGAAGAGAAAGTAGTACAAAATTACACAGAGATTCATTATTTATTTACATTTTTTGCAATCCTTTATTTCCTCTCCCTTATATATTTCATTCATGTAATAGGACCATCTAAAGGTTGTAAAGCAGAAACAGATTGTACAAAAAGAAAGAAAGAAGTCTGACAAAAAAGTACTTGTGAAGCAGCTACAGCTTACCTAAAACTGAAACCTTGCTGATGATAAAAATTCTACAACTAATACAACTGCATACGGTGAACAAGAAAATTGTCCCTCAAATAGCTAGGAGGATGGAATGGCCAAATGAGTTTTGAGAAAACCTATATGAAATTTTATACCTATCGAAGATTGAAAATCTCATGATCAGATCATACTATGATACTTCAATTTCCCCTGGGTCGGGTCGGGTCGGGTCGGGTCAATGATACCCAATGTAAACTGGGTCGGGTCAGGAGTGGCTCGGCCCGATCTAATTCGAATGTAATTACTTCAATTTCCCCTGGTTTTGAGGTCGTTACATGGGTTGCGACTCCTTCGTAACGCGGCCCTGTGGGCTGTGGGTCGTCGGATTCCAAGGCGAGTACTGACTGACTCGTGCAATCTTTCACCAAATTGGATTTGGATCGAAGGCACCAAGCACATGAGCCTGCTCGGCCATGGGTCTCTCCTCCCTCCTCCCTTCCCATCCTCCTCCAGGCACTCTGCTTTGTTCCTCGATCCGCTCTCGCCGCTCCTTCATCTGGTTCCCTTCTCCATGGCTGAGTTCGAGGTCTCTAACTCCACAACATCCCTTACCGTCCGTGTTGCTTCCACGCCGTGGGCCTTCCGTTCGCAAGCCCACGGTGCGCACCGCCGTGGTTGCACTCGCCTCCGCCGGAGACTCCGCGGCAAAGGCTCTCCGGAAGATCCTTGAGACTCCGGGAATCCACCAGGGCCCAGCTTGCTTCGATGCCCTCAGCGCTAGGCTCGTGGAGAGAGCGGGTTTCCAATTTTGTTTCATGAGCGGTATGTGTCTCATCCCGCTCTTTATTGGTCCCTTTCCAGTTCGAAGCTTATTGTACGGCAATGAAAGACTGTTGGATATTGCTTGTTCAACTTCTCTGCTTTGGTGTATTAGAATCATTGTTGCCGTTCTAGATTGCTGGACCTGCATCGTTTATAAAACATGTTATCTTGGATGAAGCTCTTAAAAGTGTTAAACTTCGCATTCTGCTAGCTCGAGTGGTAATTGGTATACACCTTTACTATCCAAGG
Source organism: Kaempferia rotunda (assembly GCA_037177415.1). Classification (NCBI taxonomy): domain Eukaryota; kingdom Viridiplantae; phylum Streptophyta; class Magnoliopsida; order Zingiberales; family Zingiberaceae; genus Kaempferia; species Kaempferia rotunda. The sequence continues at coordinate 2,415,683 of JBAMIB010000053.1, read as the reverse complement.
ATTACTGCTTTGACTCAGCCAATGAGATTTTACAAGCTTAACGCCCCAGTCAACTAACAACATGAGCCTAAAAAAGGTTGGACCTCGAGTCAGTTGACAAAATACGATTTGAGAGTCCATCCCACAGTTAAGACTTATCAGTCATTCCCTATGTACATTACTCATTACTTAAACATAACATTATTACCATAATGTTATAACTATCCAAAGAAAAGCCCAAAATTATTACCATAATCTCGTAGAACTCTTTTATTTTCAGGATTTCAACTCCTCAAGTCCACCGAGATCCTTATTGAGCTCCCAGTGCAACAACCAAATCTGAGCAACAACTCAATCTAAAACTTTTGCTCTTAAGTCCACCAAGCTCTTTCCCCTTGAACTCTTGTGAGGTAACTTGATCCAAGATAACTCGTCTAGGAGTCCATGACTCTTAGTCTAACAACTCGGTTGCATCAAGTCTATCGAGCTTCTAGCTCCACTCAATCTAGGCCTCCAACCTTCAAGCACATGAATACTATGATTGCCACATCAACAACTCAGGTTCATCAAGTCATCAAGCTCTACGAACTCCATGTGTAATCTTTAGTTGAACGTTACAACTACCTGCATACTCAACGCACATATCAAACTAGAAAATGCACCTAACTTAAAACAATATTGCCAATACATCAAAACAGTCTGGTTAAGGCCAACCACAAGGAAACATTGTTTGCCCAACAGTTTTTTGTAGAATTGAATTTGCACTCTAACCTCATTACTTAGCTGCAGTGTTTCATTGTATGCTGTGCGTTTTCCAGGTTTTTCAGTTATTCATTGCAGTGTTCCATTGTGCGGTGCATTTTCCAGGTTTTTCAGTTTCAGCTGCTCGTTTGGGGTTGCCTGATGTTGGTCTTATATCTTATGGGGAGATGGTTGATCAAGGACTGCAAATCACTCAAGCCATATCAATTCCTGTGATTGGTGATGGAGACAATGGCTATGGGAACGCTATGAATGTTAAAAGAACAGTAAAAGGGTTTATTCAAGCTGGTTTTGCAGGAATAATCATTGAAGACCAGGTATATTTGATAAGTATAATCTTATAGTGATTAGAGACAATATTTTTTTTCAGGAATCTCCCAAAAAAAATGTAAATTTGTTAGTTATTCTGATGGCAGTAATAGCTGAAGTAACTCAAACCTAAATATGTCGATGAATTGTGAAGTAGTGTCATCCAGTTAATTATATCAGATGCCTTTATATTACCAAATTATTCTTCAGTTTTGATAATTCTCATCTATTTTCAACTGGGTTGTTATAATCTCTGAAATCTTGTTTCTGTCATCAGTTACTTCTTTTGGATTCCAGGAAAAGGAGGATTCCTATAGTTAGGTAGTTGGTGACATAATATTGTCTCACGATCTCTTAATATTTGTTATTTTTAAGGTATCACCAAAAGCCTGTGGTCATACTCGTGGAAGAAAGGTAGTATCCAGGGAGGAAGCAGTTATGCGCATAAAAGCAGCTATTGATGCACGGAGAGAGAGTGGATCTGATATTGTTATAGTAGCGCGAACTGATTCTCGCCAAGCTGTATCTTTAGAGGAATCACTAAGGAGGTCAAGAGCCTTTGCTGATGTTGGAGCTGATGTGTTGTTCATTGATGCACTGGCTTCTAGGGAGGAGATGAAGGCTTTGTGTGACATATCTCCTTTGCTTCCAAAAATGGTATTAAACTTTGTGCAATGTGTACAATAATATTTGAGTATGAGAAACTCGTGGTCATTTGTCAAGAAAAAAATGGCATGATTGTAGCATAAGCTATGTTACATGTGTGTATGAGTTTACTTATGAGAGAACACTAAGGAATCTTTCTAGCATTTAGATTTTATCTTCATCTAATTGTCCACTTGTTTGCAGAAGGTTAAAATACTTTTACCCCTATCATGGCATGAATACTTTATCTTAATAGGGATTAATTTTGATCATTGTGGCATCGCTTGGTTTGTTTTGTTACATTTTGATGGGGTTTTTCTTGGAGCTTGTCTTTACTTTATTCCACACAGTTTCTTTTTGCTTGTGAAAAAAAAGATCCTGGTGCTTCATCAGCCTGAGAAGCATAGTTAAATCTGTCTTGTGAGCATAATAGAAGTGGTTACTGTATTATAACTTATTTTGTCTGTCTTTCAAATGCCTCCGATATCTTAATTACTAGCCTTGTATACAGTATTATCCTAAATCTAATGACTAGGAGTGAAGCTAACCAAAATGTACTTTTAATTATGTAGTCACTAAGAGCCAACTATTGAATCCTGAATTAGCTTGGAAGTTTTTTCTATTTATGTAGTAGAATAACTACCTCATAGAAGCCTCAGATATTGTAGTGGTGAATTGAATCTAACTCATTCACTTAGATTTTCTTCATGTGACCTTGACTTCAATGATCAACAGCTCTGAAATCAATGGTGACTTTTATGAAATATAATATCTTTTAATGTTATAATGTTACTTCGTATCTACCAATATTCTTCACTTCTTTTTCTTTTGTTTTTCCAAACGTACATCTGAAAATGTCATTACTGCTGGGACAATTTATGAACATTTATTTGTTCTTGACTGTCACCAACACATTAAGACGCAGAAAGGGTAATTAATAAAGAAACATTGTCCTTACACCCTCATGTGATTTATTGTTCCTGTTTCTGTGATTTCATTTGAAAGTTAATTGGTTTTTGTAAATAATGTTACTATATAAATACTAGGATTTTCAGGACAATCCCACACATTTCTCCCCTGTTTGGTTTGCAGGATTAGTGCTGAATTTTATGCAGGAGAACCGTTGATGTAGCTTGAAGATAATGTTATAGTAATTTTCTAGTCTTTGTTAAAAGGAAAATGAATTGCTTCTAGTTTCTACTTTCTAGTAATCTTGAATCTTCTTTAGGAGCACAGAAATGGTTGGATAAAATTATCTTCCTCAATTCTCAGGCCAACATGCTTGAAGGTGGGGGTAAAACTCCTATATTGAATCCTGTTGAACTTGAACAACTTGGTTTCAGAATTGTGAGCTACCCATTATCTTTGATTGGTGTATCAATCCGAGCAATGGAGGTACTTTTTTAAGATGCGAATAGTCTAATATTCTTTTCTTTCTAGTATTTCTAAATTTGCTAATAATAAGCATCTTTCTAATAACATGGCCCTTTTCATAATAAGCATCCCTTTTGTCTTATGCGATTTCACAAGAACGTTACTTATGTTTGTCGCTTCTAGCATCCCTTCTTCCTTACATAATATTCTCATGACTTCATTGCTTTCTTCCTCCCCTAATCTTCATCATCCTTTCTTCTGCATTAGCAACATGAATCTACTTACATCCCTTTAATGTCAAATAGAACTATGGTCATTTAGATATCTTCTAATTGTGTTTAAGTGTTCTTTTTCCTCTCTAATAATTAATTTATTTGAAATTCTAAAGCCTTTTGTAAAACCATCATGTGCCCTTAGGCTAGAAGAGAGTTTTATAACATTTGGCACAACAAACTATATATGGATGCGTGTAAGATTATTAGAGAAGGTTAGAATAAAAAATCACTACAAATGAAGAAAATATGTTAAGATGGAAGGTCTGTCCCTATTTAATTACTTCATTCCATGATCATTATTCCTATGAATTTCTTATTGTTACCAATAAGAACTCTTGCTAGATTATAAGATTTGCTTCAAACACCAATTTCACAATAGAATGTCAAAGATCTAACCAAGAGTTACTAGCATCATTTATCGGAATTAAAAAGGGCATAAAGCTAGCCCTTCATGTAAACATGTACTCCATTAGTTGCTAGCCACGCTCCAAATAATTCTTACACAGGTGAGGATACTATCACATATATCTTGTCTAAATACTATTTCTCTCTCCTTTTTTGCATTGTCTTACCAATGTTTTTTTCCTTTGAAGTTTCCTTCTCAATAAGAAGAATTTTATGAACAAATAGATAAAGGTTAAGATTACCAATTTTTTCTCCTGATTATTTTTTTCTTTTAAAACTAATTACTACAGGATTTAGGACTAAACAAATAGAACATTTGTGTTTAACTCAATCACAGACAAGATACTAGCAAAGGACAGTATGCTGATAAGGCATAATGAATGATTGATCAGTTATTTTGGTCTTTACAATTTCCTTTTCAATAAGTTTTTACTTTGACACCTTGTTCTTATTCTTGCTTCATTTTCCTTCTCATGTTGCACTTGGGGAGTTGATAAATTGTCCATTGGATAAGTGTTGCTAATTTGCCATTCTTCTGGCTTCTTAGTATGTGGCCATCACCAAAATTCAATTATTTTCTTCTAAATTATGTCTTCATAATCATTCAGAAAAGTTTTTTTAAACATAATTAATCAATTAGAATTGTCAATTAGCCACGAAGCTGTTTTCTATTTTTCAACCCAAGCATTCAGCAAGTGAATTTGCAGGATGCACTTGCTGCTATAAAAAGTGGCCGTCTACCTCCTCCTGGAAGCTTGCCATCATTCGATGAAATTAAAGATACACTAGGCTTCAACGACTACTATGAAGAAGAAAAGAGATATAGCATCAATTCTGTTCAGCCATCCTATCAAATAGGTCATCACTGAATTCAAATTCATCTATCTTGTTTTCATAAGAACCCTCTGACTGTTTTTTTAGGTACAGAAGACTCCCCTCGAACTACCACTGGTTACCGTACAAAGCTGACAACTCAAGAAGGACCTCAGCGAAACGAAAGAACAGACAACTTGAATGAACCAGTTGTTGAAGTGGTAACTCCATATGTTTATGATAATTACAGTTCAGGCTATTCAAGTAGTCAATCTGGAATATGGTCCCGTACACTTAGATTGAAGATTACTGGGAGGGATGGACTTGAGAGGCTTGATGTCAGAATCCCGGTATTTTTTTTATCATTATTAATATCTTACTTCCACTACGTGCAAACTGCTTGTTCCATTTCTATTTGGCTAAAACATACATTAGTAAATATTTTAAGTGGATGGTTCTTGCTCATTTCTGTCAAACTAGGTGTTGACCTTAAGAAGTTAGTGGCTTAACTGCAAGCACAGCATGCAGAAAATTGCACATAAACATTTTACATATCCATTTCCACTACCAAATCGTTGTGTTTAATGCTTATGGAAAAGTTTAGATGATGTTTTACAAGAGTAAGACGCATCAAATATATTTTATCAAATCGTTACAAAGATTATCTCTGATTGAATACTTTGTCATCTGGTTACAGGCCGGTTTCTTGGAAGGTATGGCAAGAGTGATACCAGGTACTGAAATCTCGACTACTTATGTAGTAAAGTTTTCAGATAGACCAGAAGTTATTAATGAAATTTGTGTTCCATTCGGTAGGCTTGGGAGGTATTGATATAATGCAAATGTTGGAGGATGCTTCTGTCGATGGCGGCACTGAAAGAGGTAAAATATTGCTAGATTTCAACGATGCCATTGGAGACAGGATTCAGGTGTTCGTGGAATGAACGCATGTAGCATTGCAACTCAAATATCAGCAATCACTTTTCTGGGAAATTTTCACAATTGTCAGTATCGTAATCATTATACTCCCAAAATTAACAGTGGGATGCTAATTTTATAAAGTGCATCTGAAGGCTACGAGCGTTCTATCTTCTCCTATCCGATTGCATTTACAATTGGTTCATAGGAATATTGGCATCTGAATAAAATGTCATTGATCAGCAAGTTGAAATTTCTAAACACCTTTTTCTTTCTTTTATCTCCATGGATTCACTTGTCCGATGAGATTAGTCTGTTTGTGTATCCGATTGAGATTTCCTTGCCAATCGGTCGCTACCAGAATGCTTTGGTGTGGTCTCTTGTTTGTGTATGAAGCTGAGACAATTCTTGCAACCTGATTCAATCTGATATTCTGATGGCCATCTACCGCTGGCCCCAGTGGTCACCCTGCACATTTATTCAGACAACAAACACTCGATATAGACAAAGCTATATGAGTTGAAGTTAACACGAAAATGCAGCTTCGACAATGATTACACCGATTCTGTCGTATTAGAAAACAAATTTTATCGTGTAAAGTGCAAACCAGAGATATTTATTGCTAAAGGACCTAAAAGAAAATCTAACTGCAGACAAGTTTCGATGTTTCATATCTTCACTTGCACTTGTACTTAAATTAGATACAGTTTGATGATGATAGATTCATGTACTCGAATTAGATGCAGTTTTATGATGACAATGCAGGGTCAGTTACTACCTAATGTTTGATGGATACACATGGATGATTTGCCCCCTCAGGGATTGGTGTGGTGGTAGGAAGGAAGTCCCCTCAGGGCGGTGGATTGGTCTAGAGGTTGAAATTCGGCACGTCCGAGCATATACCTCCCTAATACCTTGATCATTTGCAATAATGGCTAGTAGTCGCCTGTGATTTACCTCCTTCGTGTTGGCCT
>JBAMIB010000053.1:2328344-2339486 GCA_037177415.1 Kaempferia rotunda | reverse complement strand
GTTTGGAGCCTTTAACGACTTCTACTCGAAGGCCCGCACTCGCTGAGTGCTTTCCTTGGGCAGTCTACTAAAAACCTTTTTCGAAGAGAATCGAATACAAGTAATAAGAATTAGGAAAACTGTAACAACCTATACTTTCCTTATGCAATAAAGTAAATAAATCAAAACCAATATACTGACGAAAAGATCGAAAAAGGCGTATATCGTCGGAGCAGCTTTTTGGCGTCGCGGAGTCGTTTTCAGCACAGAGCACAGGAGCGAATCTTGTTTGAATTGTTGTCCTGTACCCTTCTGGTCGAATATGCTTTTATAGTTCATCTCCGGGTGCCCGGACCTGGTCTGGGCGCCCCCAGCTTTGCTGACATGGCGCACCCTCGTCAAAACTTCATCCCGAAATTTTATCCTCCTCCGGACTCCCGGAAGATCTCAGCTTACCTCACTGGTTCGCTCCTCCAGTGACTTACCTTTATTTACCAATTGCAGATTCCCTTGATCGGATCCCCTGACCCACCAGGACTTCCTGCTAGATCTCAACTAATCTGGACTTCGTCTAGTTGTCAACCCAACTGGACTTCCTTTTGTCAGGTCTCAACCAACCTAGACTTCGTGCCAGCTTTCAACCTAGCTGGACTTCAGTCTGGTTTCTGATCCCTTAGACCTATCAAGATCAAATCCTGCACATTTGGTGAAACTCATTAGATCATAAAACATCTAACTTTCACTGTTTGTCATTCATCAAAACTTAGGTTCAATTCTTGGTGCTAACTGCACTAACAGTGCAGGCTAATATATATATATGTATTATCCAGCACACTCGCTCGTGCGCTACACACGTGGGTGAGTGTGACGGAAGGTGCATTCCTGTGCACCTTGAAGGTGTCTTCCATGCATCTGAAGGCTCCTTCCGTCACACTCGCTCACGCGCATCACGCACGAGCAAGTGTGCAGACTAATTTTTTTTCTCTCTCTATATATACAGTTCAGTTTTAAATTAGCTAAAATAGGTCCAAATTGATTTCGTTTTTTTATTTCAATTTTAACTCATTTGATCATAATCACTATGTCTAATCAATAGACGCCACCTAACTCTAAATTCATCTTTAGTTGACCTTGAAACTCAAAATATTATTTTATTTAGCTTAATTACTCATCCAAAAACTTTTTGAAAATAATTTAAAATATAAAAATTTAAATAGGATAAAATTTGATATTTAACATTAATGAAGTTTTTTTTTCATATTCTAACTTTTTTGAGGCCGGTAGAGATGAGAGATTTGTGCAAGCAAACAATGGGAAGACTAGGGTTTAGTTAGATCGTCTTGAGCTTGTTCTCCTCTTTTGAATCTTCTCTCAGTTTTGTTAGGATTAGAAATTAGACATGATGATTTGATTAAATGAAATTTATTTGATTAAGTTAAAAAAAGTAATTTATCTATTTTTCTTTTACTTATTTTTAATTATTTCAGTAGAATATCAATGAAGATAAATGATTATTGCAATAGATGGACACTCATAGGATCAAATTAATTTTTTTTTATAAAAAACATTATATAGTTCAATTTAAATGTATAAAAAAAAATTAAATTTGAAACTTATTGAAAAAAAATTGCATTCATAAAGGTTTAGATTTTTATAGATTTTATACTTTAAAATTAAATAAATCTAATTACAAAATTGAAAATCTAATTTAAACCTAAAACATATTTTATATCACAAAATTTGAAAAAAAAAAATCTTAGATCTCTCTATTTTTGTCCACTCTAATAATTGTAGTTATGTATAAGAAACAAAACCAAATTAAAACTAAGGATTTTGAATTATTTCAGTGTATTCAAAAATTTTATTTAGTTTTTATTTAATGCTCAAAATTTGTATTAAATGCTCATGAACAAATTTTAAATATAATTATATAAACTTATAAAAATATACATTCATTTTAAAATGACAATTACATCTTCAACAATGAAAACCTCAGTCTTCATTTTTCCTGCAAAATAGATTATAAGTGCAAATCATTATAAAAGTACACTATTTATATGCGACTAAATCTTAATTTGTTGCAAGTTTTTTTACATCTAAATAATTAGATGATCTAATTAATCAACAAATATAAGCACAAGAATAAACATGTATTAGTAATTTAATCCATTATTTAGTAAATAATTAATTACAATAAAAAGTTATTAAAATTTACAATTTATATTACATAAAATTAATCATATTATTATTAATACTTTAATTAAATAAATATTATTTGCATGGTACAATATTATATAAAATCTTATTATACCAAAACTCCAACATGGCTTGTTTATCACAATAATCATATTTTTCAATAACAAAGATGAATTTGCCTTAAATGTTAGCCAAATTGATTTGGTTTGTTTCCATGACTTGTGAAATTTTCTATTTTCTGTTTCACCTAGTAGTGCAACACAACATAAAAATTTGACTTTCCATGGAAACAGCGGACCTCAATTCCCAATTAATAGTAATGTATCTTAAACAATTTATCCTTTGATAAATGTCAGTGCCGGCTGGATAAAACATCTGGTATATTGTAACTATATAGGCTAATATTTTTGTTTCTTAAAACAAGGAAACTACCAGGTAGATAAATTGAAAAAGGACAAAACTAGAAAAAAAAAAAAATTTAACAAGATTTCAATTCGGCTGGAATGGAGTTGCTTAATTTCGTTCCTGCTTAGACCTCTTTATCTAAGTTCTTTTCACCATGTTTGGTTGACATCTTGCTTCTGTCATGATTAGACTGGTTTGGAGCCATCTTCTCTAAAGCTGCAAAGTTGATTTTTTTTGTTTATCCGGTTGGATAGAATATTTACGCCAAGTCACTCCTCTGTGAGCACATTTGCTTTACTAACCATATCATTTACCAAATGAAATAGAAAAAGCTATATTACAGGCATCAGACAATATTGTCAAATTCTTTCTGCTTTAACTTTACGCATAAAAAGCTACAAGGAAACAACAAAGAATTTACAATCCAAGAGATTCCTATGTGAGATTCCAATATAATTCCATATTGAATTGTGGGGTAGTTTGTACTGTCAAGATGTCTATACTATATTGTGTCTCAATATTTTGCTTGATTGTTCATGTTTTTCAATGTTTATGGGCCATTTTTTGGGGCTAGGTTGTATTAGTCCTAAACATGTACCCAAAAAGGACCACAAATCAACTATAAATCTTAACTATTTAGGGTCAAATACACAATTCTTATTCCTCCTTCAAACTCTATGTAGGACTATGTCCTTATGAATAAGGCATTCTTTGCATATTGGGAAACTGAATGGAGAATGAAGAAGACCATAATTGTTTAAAAAAAAATCAGTCGATACTGATATGGGTTGCCCAAGTTGCATCAATATTAGCAAAGTCTGACCTGATTTTTCTTGAGAGATCAATGTCTCATATAAGATCCATAGTTTAAAGAAAGTAAAAAATTTGAAAAATTATCTAGAATCGATTAACGCCACTAGAAAATATATTAAATTGATTGAAAGCTGATCAAATCAAAATGAATGAAAATGATGCAATAGGAAGAAATTTTATCAAACTAAATTGAATTAAACAAAGTCAACCAATCTAGCGAATTGTCTTTATTTTGCCTAAATATTAGTTAAAGCATACGGTACATAGGTAGGGATATGGTCCTTGTTGCTCCTGTAAATTTAGAATAATCCATAATCTTATTGTTTCAAGTGATCTACCACCATGTAGACGAATCAGCTTATCTATCTCTTCTTCATTCAATATTGATAAATAGCTTTATTGACCAATATTGCATAAAAGTCCATTTTCAACTAAACCTAATAATATGCAATATTAAATAATAATCTATTTTAGTAAATAATATATGAATATATGATATTGTTTAATTACTCTATTAATAATGCAACAAAATTTATTAGTATATTTTTAATATTCATGCTTTATTTGCTATCCATCAATAATCTAAAGACATAAAAGGGCATCTCGGTGTACGAAGCTCTTGCTAATGCGGGGTCTCGGGTAAGGGTCTATTGAGGCTGTTTTCGAGACTCAAACCTATGACCTCTAGGTCACACGACAACAGCTTTGCTATTGTGCCAAGTCTCTCCATCCAATAATTAAGGACATACATTTAGTTAAAAATACAATAATGTTTGATATGTCTAGAATAAGGTTAACAATCTAGTGAAAGTTGATATCATGTTCGCTATCAAGTGCTAAGGGTAGAGTCATAAGGTAAGCCCCTCCTTTTATTTTAAGTGCTAGTTCTAAGCCAACATATGCTTCTCAATAATAAACTGATTCTGTAGATATATACAGTCTTTCACCTGCCAATTGAATATCCATTGCATGTCGTGCCAGTTAAACAAATAGTTACACAGCCAAACAGGAGTAGGAGGTAATGGTTTGCAGGACATTTGCTTTCAATGAAGGAAATTTGCTTTCAATGAAGGAAAGTGCAAGATATGGAATAAGTGAGCAAGATATCCTATTAATCCTTTTACAGTAGTCTGTAAATGTTCCCTTTATTTAGAAGTTTCATTACATCTTGATCTCATTGTTCCTCTACGGATGTCAAGTAGGCCAAGTCTATTTCAGAATTCCTTTCCATCTCATTAAATAATGATGATACAATATTGTTAACCTAATAATATCAATAATATGAAATCAGTGGTAATTCGACTAATCTAATTAATTGAATATACTATTCATTAATTGTATTGTGTTATTATGCTATCTCATGAGGGAAAATATCTATCCTTATCATGACTCTAATTATGACTAATTGTCATGTTTTATATCATAATTATTTAAGATTTCATCAATTTTGATTTGACTGTTCCTACCAATCCAGTCCAATCAATACTTAAATTTTTTGACCATCCATACCCAATACAGATACTGATTTTGACAACTATAGTGAAGACACCTCTGCCACTTAGGGTGACAACCTAGAGTCACAATTAAATTTGGTTAAGATCCATGTACACCAGATATACATTAGGTTATTGATACAGTTTTGTGTCTGTTGTTAAGGCCTAACACTAGCCTTTCTTTTTTTCCATCCAAGCTTGGTACTGACATTATCCGCGTTATTTAGGTAATGAAAGAAGACTTGAGCCTTTATGTGGAGTTAGCATCACATAAGTTTGATGATTTTGAGAGCTTGGATCAGTTTACTTGTGCTAATTGCTAAATCTGCCAAATTAATGTGTTGAAAATTGTCCAAACCAGGATAAATGAGTATACTTTTTCCAGCATAGGATTTCCCTGTATCCATGGATTTTGCACATTCAAACTGCTACATTCTGCTCATTTTTTTCATCTCCTTTTTTCCTTGTGCTAATTGTATAGATTCAAAGACATATAATTTTATGGTACTGATGCTTGGTGTGAAGTGCTTAATAATGATATACATGTTGAAAGGCACTTGCGGAGGGACATGAAATTTTATATGAAACACATAACCTGCAAAGTCGCATCTGTTTCTGATAATCTATTTGTCGCTGTGCCAAAACCATTTGTTACAAATGCTTCAAGTAAAGAAACAGTAGAGCAGAAGCTATTTTCTGTCTCCAGAAATGTTCAACCCAGTTCAAACATGGAGGACGATGACAAGAACATAGGTGAAGCCAATGTGCGCTCTTTGGTGTCTTTTTCAGATTATTATTCTTCTATAACTTCCCAAGATTACTCCAATGCCTTTAAGCTGAGCATGTTATCATCGTCCATGTCAAGGTTCGAGGACTCTGGTATAATGTCATTTGATGGAGTTGCCTCTTCAGGTAAGCAAATTGCAATATCAGAGTGAGAGACGACATTTTTCTTCTTTTCCTACATGTTTGTGTCTATATGCCTTTTCTTATATACATATATATGCGTGTGCATGCACGTATGTGTGTGTATATGCTTGTTGCCAAAGTGGAAATGACACCGATTATTAAATTTCCTTGTGTACAAAGATCTTATAGATTGGTCTTATTTTCATCAAGGTCCATGAATTATGCATTTTGCATCCATGGTAATTTTGATAAGTGTATCCTAGAGGTGGCTTTTCCTCGTGGAGTATTTAGCCTTTTTCTTAATATATACCTTTTATTTTCATGTTGATAGTTTATACTTAATGGTTCCCACTATTTAGTCCATACTTGCACTTCTTTTACCCCTTTTCTGGGTATGGATTGATGCCATTGGATTTATGTTGTGCTCAGTTGAACATGGAATCAACCATCCACATACCTTTCAGAGCTGTCATCTTCTCTGCTGTTACAGTTACCCTGTCATGCACATGCATACACGTCCTCGCAGATATATTTGTTCAGTGAAGAAGAGATCATAACTAGGTTTAGGTAAAACTACCAACTTTTGATACCAATATTGAACTAGATTCTAATCTTTGGTTATTTTGGAAAAATTGGGAAAAGGAAAATGCTAATAGTATATCTTTAGTTGCCCCTATGCCACTAAGCATTTTATATTGATCTTGTATAGAAAGTTAAATTATATATGTAATAAGCAGTTTTGGAAAACCCACACTAAATTTCGATAGCTAAATTTGTCATAACATTTGAAATAATTGAAAGTTTGGATAGCATCATGAGTTAATGTTTATAAGTATTGTACTGGAGATGCTAGTTACTATGAACAATCTGAACATCTGATTAAGTCTCTGTAGATGTCTTTCATTGTTAACTGTTTGTGGTGATGGAAAGTTCCCCTTGCCCGTGGTCTGCAGATTTAGTGACTGTTTAACTGAATTGAATTTATATGTATTCTGTCCTCTAGTATGTAGCAACTATGCATTCTATTCTCCAAGTATTATAAGCTTTTAGTGATCTGAAGTTGAGAGACGATGACTTTTCTGTGATCTAATCACATTAAGAATGATTTCTACCAGCAGGAAATGGCTTTTATCTTAGTTTTCCAGGATCATTGTCTTTTTCAGGGGTATGCTTTAAAGAACAAAGAAATCTGTCTGGTAAGCAAGTTCTGGAGGGCAATAATGATTTAGTTTTTCAGTATGATTCCTCTGAAAAGCCAATTCTTTGTGCTGCTTGTGGACTAAGGTCAATACTTTATATCAAGGAATCTATGAAGTTCCAATTTTCAGAGATTCAGGATGCAACTAACGATTTTTCAAAAGATAATTTATTGGGAGAAGGTGGATTTGGTTTTGTATACAAAGGCCAACTTAAAGATGACCAGTTTATTGCAGCAAAAGTACGCAAAGATGAAAGCACCCAAGGATACAATGAATTCTTTTCTGAAGTGCATGTTCTAAGCTTTGCGAGACATAGAAATATTGTGATGCTTTTGGGTTATTGTTGCAAGGAGAAACATAATATCTTAGTTTATGAATATATCTGCAACAAGTCTCTTCATTGGCATCTTTTTAGTAAGTAGTAGACCTATGGCCGTCATATTGGAATTAAGTGTCAAATATTTTCTGGTTTGGCAGCTATAATATTAATGGTGAATGAACTTTTTTTGTGGATTATGTAGATGAATCTGCTGAGCTTCTTGAATGGGATCGTAGACATTCTATTGCTTTGGGAATAGCAAAAGGTCTCCGTTTTCTGCATGAAGAATGCCGTGGTGGTCCAATTATTCATAGAGATTTGCGTCCAAGCAATGTTCTGCTTACACATGATTTTGTTCCCATGGTAATTTTTTTAGCATTCATATCCGTTGGTTTCTGCTTCAGCATTACTATTTCAGATGATGAATTTTGGTTTTCTATGAAATAGAAACTACATGAGGCAACTGGTTAGGTGATAAGATAATTTATGATGCTCTAGTACAATTGTTTTTAGGAATTGTGGAATCCCACTGTAGTATTTGATTTTGCTCCTAAGAATGATACATGCTTAAAGAGAACCACAAGACAGCGAAGAACTTTGTTATCTATCGTGAGATATAAACTAACCCACAACTCTATAGGTTTCATTAACAAGAAAGTTTTGCTTGGTCTCATGTGTAAGTCTTGCACAGTGCACTAAAGTAGTGAAATTTCCATAATATGTTCAACATCAGTGATGAGATTTCACATGTCAATCAGTATTGATTGACACAATCGATGAATCACCCCAATCACCAATTGATATTGATATAGTGTGGTACAAGTAAATGTCACTGTGTCACTCATGCCCATAGAGTTTCAGTGGTACAAACCAAGATAGGATTCTATTATCGCAGTTCATCCTTTGATTGCCATTCATGCGGAGAAGAAATATTATAAAAAGAGAGGGAAGGGGAAGAGGGGTGAGCACCAAAATGGAGTTGTTTCAGCTCTAATTGTATGATATAAGTCCAACTCCCAGTAATTTATTGAGATGTACTGATGGATATATGGATATTTGAATATTAGATGTCTTGAGATCCTTACTTAATTTAAATTTTAGAATATTGAGGAGTTAATCTCACAAAAATCTCATTCAATCTATGAAACTCATTTTGGTGTTTGTAAGGTATAAAATTAGTTGATAGACTGTTATATTTTTTATTACTTGCTTTTCAAAATAATGACTTTGTAATTGTTATACTCTTGAGAGGTAGACAATGTAAGTGGAAGGAATTACATAAAACTAGATACTTGAAAGTGTGCGTCAACACAATATAGTAGCGAAACTAATGTTTCAAGTATAGATATGTGCTAGTCATCACAGGCGGAATTTACTATTCTGCTCACTAACCCACATCATTAGCCTACCCATGCTGCTCACCTACCTACACTACCCGCCTACCCACAAATGAAAAGTTCAACATTAGGCAAAAGCAAAATGATCGACATCGGACGAAAGCTTAGAGACAAAGAACGAGAAGGGAAAGAAATTAGCAAGAGAAGTGATGGACGGCGGCGAAAGGGATAGCTACGATGAGCATATTGCTCGTAATGGACGACAAGGGTGGCCACGTTGCCACCATTTAGATACTTAAAATATATAATTCCTAACATTATGAAAAAACAACCAACTTAATTAATTGCAACTGAACTTGATTTTTCTATATATAAATTTCGTTTAATTTTAAATAGATCAAAATAAATGCAAATCAAGTTCGGGTTGGATCCATTTAATCCTAATCATCATATCTACGTGAATACCTTTATTTATCCCTAAATCAACTTCCACTTGACTATAAAATTTCAAATATTTGCTTGATTTAACTTAATTAGTTATCTAAAAAATTTTTAAAATATAAAAATTTAAATGTCTAGTTTCTTGTCCTCTCCTTTATGTATTCTCTCAATTTTGATTTGAACATCAACAAATAACTTGGATTCGACACATCAGTTTGATTAATTGAAAAAGTATTTAATTAAAATTTTAAAATATTATTTACATGATTTTTTATTTATTTTATTAAAATATTATATTGTGATTGTGAACTCATAACATAAATTTATTTTTTTTAAAAAAATCTCTGTTTTAAATTTGGCTGTTACTTTATCAAACACTCTTCAATCTAAAATTTTTAAATTTAATCCATTCAAGTTTAAACTGCGTTTCATATATTTAATTTTTAGAAATTTCAAACTGATGAAATTAAATAAATTTAGTTATAAAATTTACAATCTATCTTAAATCTAAAATATAATATTTTAATTCTAAAATTTGAAAAATTATAAATTTAATGACCGGTCATAGCTGGTTCAAAGTCTAGATAAAGGAGGAGGGTTGTGTTAGATTATTAGTCAGTGTTAAAACTATGCCAAACATTTAATGAATGGATCCATTAAACTTGCTGCACCCGCTTGGATGGTCGGTCGTCCGATCGGACCACGGGCCCATCCTTATCTCTTTTCGCTGTGTGGTAGTGGTAGGCTTCCGTCAGACAGGCTCTTTGTTTCCGTTATTGTTGCTTCCTTCTTCCGAGCGACTTGTGCTTTCTCTATATTGATATATTTGGTGGCTTGACTCATCAGATGGTCGAAGTCCCGCGGAGGATCCCGGATAAAAGATCTAAAGAATTCGCTCTCCGCCACGCTTGGGAAGAAGGCACTCAAACGAATTTCTGGAGTAGCATCCAGAATGGCCATGGCCAACCTATTGAATCTCTTGACATTAGCCCGCAATGACTCTTTTGGTCCTTGTTTGAGGGCGAGTAGACTGACTGTCGTCTTTTGATGTCGCCGACTGCTGGTGAAGTGATGCACAAAGGTTTTGTGGAAGTTCTTGAATTTGGTAATGGAGCCGATCGATAATTGGTAGAACCATCTCAAAGCTGCTCCCGCCAAGGTGGACGAGAACACTCGGCACTTCACTCCATCAGTGTATTGGTGCAGAGTGGCAGCAGTCTTGAATTTTATCAGGTAGTCTTCAGGGTCGTCGGATCCTCCATACTCAGCTATAGTGGGCGGTCGGTAGTGCCGCGGGAGCGAGTCCTTAAGTACTTCTGCTGAGAACAGCGTGCGATTGCATTCGGTTGATCGGTCCATTATTGGCGCTTTTCCTTTCTTCGATCGGCGTTGCGCCACTCCTTCCGAAGAGCTAGAGGAGTCGCTCAGCTGGTTGTTTTCCAAGGGTGTCCGGAAGAGGGCCTGGTGGCGGGCTATAGGTGACGGAGGGACAAGCAGCAGACTGGTCTGCCCAGCTGGCTACTTATTCCCGATCGGCACAGGATCTGTTGGATAAGTCCTCAACCCTTGTGCGCTTGTGCGATTCTCCGTTCGTGGCCCAGTAGCGGAAGCAGCCAGCTCGGCGAGCTGGTCTCCCACCTCTGCTACTTGATGGTGTTGCGCTTGTTGCTGCTGAAGTAGTTTTGTGCTCGAGTGTTCACCAGCAATTCTAAATCCTCCCGCGACAACATCACAGTGGTCATTCGTCCGACTTCGTCCATCTTCACACTTCAGATGCAGGTAGATTCCCACAGATAGCACCAAATATGTCCTGAATGCGAGTGAGGAGATGAACACCGAGAAGGTTGTCGTCCACGTGGATTCGGAGATCGCCGGTGAAGTGGAAAGACTTCTCTCTGTCCAAGAAAACTTGAAGAAAGCGTTAACTGCCAAATAAGGAGAGGCGTCCCCTTGTTTGGTCATTCGACGCTCAAATTAGTCTCTAATGCCGAAGAAGTTGTTGAAGAAGAAAAGTAGCGCTGATGCCAAAATTTGCATATTTTGGGTGCCTA
>JBAMIB010000053.1:2224796-2242636 GCA_037177415.1 Kaempferia rotunda | reverse complement strand
CGACACCATCCTCAATCCTGAATTCAGGGACATCAACGACAACCACGTCGGAATCGACATCAACAGCTTGACGTCCATTTCGTCGTCGCCTGCTGGTTACTACGCCGACGGCAGCGGACTGCACACCAATTTAACTCTCATCAGTGGCCAAAGTCTGCAAGTTTGGGTTGACTATGACGGCGAAGAGATGCAGCTGAATGTCACCTTAGCTCCGATTCCCATGGCCAAACCACAGAAACCTCTCTTGACGAAGCACATTGATCTCTCTGCGATTTTCTAAGACTCCATGTTCGTTGGTTTCTCATCGTCCACCGGCCCTTTCTTAACCCACCACTGCATCGGCGGCTAGAGCTTCAGCACGAACGGCGCAGCTCCAGCTCTGGACTATTCCCTGCTTCCTCTCCCTCGGATGGGGATTGCTAAGTCTCGAATGGGGAAACAAGAAGGTGCGAGAGCTAGGTCTCGGATGGGGAAACAAGACAACATTATATAGATCGCGATGACCGGTTAAACAAGTCTTTCGGTCATTTTTAACTGCGATTTGGACGAAAGGACAGATTTGGGAAAACGGCTGAAAATCGGAGGACTAAATTGGGTTAAGTGAAACATGTGGGACGAAAATAGGAACAAGCCAAAAAACGAGGGACTAAATTGGGTTTTTTCCAAAAAAAAAAAAGAAGAAAAAAATGTAGGATTGTGGCTCTCCCATGGCGATCTCCGTGGGTCGAAGCGCCTCTGTGACCCCACGGAGATCACCGTGAAATCACGGCGCCGCCTCCACCCAGTGGAGGTGCCACAGAATCACAGCGCCTCGGCAACCCCAAGGTGTCCCTAGTGCCCGTGTCGGTCAATTATTTGATTCAGGTTATATGATCACATTTGACAAAGATAAATACATAATTATTGACAAGAAAGGGGATTAAAAAATAACTATAATACCTATGACATCAAATAAAGTGTTCCCAATATGTATATCTCATATAAAAAAATGGTTTTGAAATCTAAAGTCAAAATGAGTCAAAGATTCTCATGGAGAGCTACAGATCCATTGGAATTATTGCATGGATATATATGGTCAACTAGAACTCGTTCTTTGAATAATAGAAAATATTTTCCTTTATTTGTTGATGATTATTCAAGGATGATGTGGGTCTATTTTTTTAAACAGAAATCTAATGTTTTCCCTAAATTTCTTCAATATATGGTTAAGAGAAAGTAGACAGGTCAGTAAAGGCTTGAGAATAAATCATGGCGGTGAATTCATTTCAAATCCATTTTGGAACTATTGCAAAGAAAAGGGCATAAAGAGGAAGCTTATTGTTCGACAAAGTCCTCAACAAAATGGCATTATGGAGTGTACAAATTGCAACACTGTGGAAATGGATTGAAGTATATTGAAAGCCAAAGGTTTGCCAAACACTTACTGCACAGCTATATACCTTTTGAACATATCTTCAACAAAGGTTGTCCAACACAGACGCCTATGAAGCATGGTTCCAACAAAAACCAAAGACTGATTATCTTAAGATCTTTAGTTGTTTGGCTTATTATCATATTCTTCCTCAAAACATAGAAAAGTTTGATGGAAAAGGAGAGACACATCTTCATTGGCTATAGTGACCATTCCAAAATGCTACAAGTTGCATAATCCCAACACTCAAGAGTAGGCCATTTCAAAGGGTGTGATTTTTGATGAAGTGGATGGGAATGGAAATGCAAGGAGTTGGATTCATAAATAGCATCTCCTCAAGCTAGTGAAGTCACTCATTTGATTTCTCAAAATCTAAAAACTCCAAGCTCTTCATCAACTAACCATTCGGATTTAGATACAATTGACTCACCGTCAAGAAAGATTCATTCATTGCAAGAAGTATATGAAGCATGTGATGTTGTTTTTGCTGCTAGTGAGCCCTAAGCTATGAGGAAGCTGCCCGAGAAGAAGTTTGGGTACATGAATATAGAAAGAAAGATGATTGAGAAGAACAACACTTTCGATCTCATTAAAAAGCCACCATCCAAAAAGATTATCGGTTTAAAATAGATCTTCAAGAATAAGTACATCAAAGATG
Source organism: Kaempferia rotunda (assembly GCA_037177415.1). Classification (NCBI taxonomy): domain Eukaryota; kingdom Viridiplantae; phylum Streptophyta; class Magnoliopsida; order Zingiberales; family Zingiberaceae; genus Kaempferia; species Kaempferia rotunda. The sequence goes on along the minus strand of JBAMIB010000053.1, from coordinate 2,240,567 downwards.
GCTTTATTCAAAAGCATAAAGCTCGCCTTGTCACCAAGGGGTATACTCAACAATTCGGAATTGACTTCAGCAATACATTTGCACAGATCGCTCGTATGGAAACTATTCTTACGTTCATGACTCTTTCTACTCAACTCAAGTTGCTAATCAACTAGATGTTAATAGACATTTTTGAATGAAAAAATTGAATAAGTATATATCCAACAAACATGGTCTATCGACTTCAAAAGGCTCTTTACGCATTAAAGCAGGCCCCACAAGCATGGAATAGCAAAATTGACAATTATTTTTCAAAAAATGAATTCTAAAGAAGTTCAAGTGAGCCATCATTATATTTGTAAACAAAAGGTACAATAAATTTTCTTATAGCATGCCTTTATGTTAATGATTTGATATATATGGGCAATAATCTCATGATGATTGAAGATTTTAAGAAAGCCATGATGAGCCAATTTGAGATGACAGATGTCACAGATCTAAGGCATTAAGATATTTTCATGGGATGCAAGTGAAGCAAAAGAATTGGAGAATCTGTGTCTCTGGAGAAAACATGTTGAATTAACAAGGATAGTCAACATGACTTGCTAGAAAGCCTTTTAATACTACTATCGTAGTCAATGATAAGTTTTAAAAAATGGAGGAAAGAAGGTTGATGAGACTATCTACATAAAACTTGTTGGATCACTAATTATCTCACAGATACAAAATCGGATCTTGTGTATCTTGTTAGTGTTGTTTAAAGATTTATAAGTGAGCCTACCAAACTTCATCTTATAGCAGCTAAGCATACTCTTACATATCTGCAAGGAACTAATAATTATGGAATTATATTTGAAACCGGGGAAGATAATAAATTGCATGACTCTTTTGATAGTGATTGGATAGGTTCAATAGACGATCGCAAGAGTACATCAAGCTATGTTTTCTTCATAGAAATGTAACTTATTTCTTGGTCATCAAAGAAGCAAAACACTATGGGTATGTTGAATTGTTGACTATCGAGGCTAAATATATATCAACATTTGGAGTAATGTGTGAAGTTGTTTGGGTGAGGAGAATTCTCAAGGATATGAAGAAAAATCAATCTGTGCCAACCATACTCTTTTGTGACAATATTTTTGCCATTGCAATGACCAAAAACCTATATTTCAGGGTCGTACAAAGCACATTGAGTTACAACATGACTTCATCAAAGAGTTAACAAGCAAAGGAGAAATTGAGTTAGCTTTTAACATGACTAGAGATTAAATAGCATATATCTTCACCAAGCTGCTTTCAATCGAAAAGTTTTTGTACTTCTGTGAAAAGCTTGGAGTGCTAGATCTCTCAAAAAATTAAGAGGAAGTATTAAAAAATTAATTTTGAGATTAATGCATATGCATGTTTGAGAATTAATGTATATTCATATGCATGTATTGTGTGGTTTCATGAACCTAGTAAATGATGACCAAATTAATTTGGTATTAATTAATGTCATTCTAGAATTATCTATATGTGTATTTATAAGATTGTGGTGGAAATGCCACAAATATGCCCAATATCAGATAATACATCAAATTTTTTCTTGTTTTTGTCCTTCTATATTTCTTCTTTTCTTGAAGAAGGGTCCTAAACATTAGATAATATAATCGAAAATAACTAAAATTAATTTATTTACTTGATAGTATAACCTAAGATATATTAACCATTAATCTAATGTCATTTATCATATATATAACATAATGTCATGAATCTAACCCCAACTTAAGCTATAATATGTTGAAGCAATCGGTGTACTCCTAGGTTTTGATGTATAGACAAAGGTTTAAGTTAGGATTTGCATTGTGTACTGATATGCGTTATGGAGTGTGCAGGCGTACAGGTAAATCCAAGTGTGTAGCTTGGGCAACATAAGTCCAACGGTGTAAGTACAAGTGTGTAGTCTTAGTAACGTAAGTCTAAGTGCGGGTTGGCAATGTGAAAAGTCCAAGTGTGAGCTTGGCAAATGAAGTCCCGCAGCGCAGCTCTTGATAAGGATGATGACAAGTCCGAAAGAAGCATCTAAAAGGCGAGACACGAAGGATGACGCAAAGACCGAAGGAAGATGGCTAGAAAGCGAGGTCGAGTTTGTGCGGGCTAGGGTGAGGACAGCACAAGAGTGATTGTACTAGGATACCAGTCAACTGGTGTATGAACCAGTCGACAAGTGGTGGTCAGTCTACTGAGCAGTCGACTGGGAGCTAACAGAATATTTCTGTTCGCTCAACCCACGTTGTGCAGCCGACTGACCAGTCGACTAATATCGAGCTGTTGAGTTGTAACGATCGAATTCCACGAGAGACCAGTCGACTGCTATACTGAGCAGTCGACTGGTAGGCGGATACACAGCTTGATGTTTCTACCCGAGCTCTATATAATAGAGCTCGGGATGACTGGCCTTGGTTGACGAAACAGGAGTGGTTAACCCCTATTAGTAGTCTACCTTGAGTTGTGATCGGAGTGCGGTGTATTGATCAAGGTTGTGCGAGGTTTACTCTACCGAGAAGAAGTTCGTACTAATTGGTATTATCGGGGCTTAATCCACCGAAGGATTATAGGGATCGTCCACCTTATGAACAACCGTGGAGTAGAAGATGTCTCCAAACCACGTTACGTGAACGTGTTAGCGGTTTACTTTCCCTTCTTGCTTTGTTAAGTTTTATTATTCTGCTACGCAACTAACATTGTAAGAAGTTAACGATTTGGGGGTCACGCCTATTCAACCCCCCTTCTAGCCTGTCCATGCTCCCTAACATAATATAACCCCTAAAAATTTAGATGATATAATATAAGTATAATATAACTTATAGTCTAAGTTATATAATTTATTAATATAAGTTCCACAACTTATAGACTTAATTATTAACTTAATACCCCAACTGTTGTCTCTTTCCTCCTATGAGCAAATCAACCTCCCCCTCCCAAGCTGGGTCATCTCCCTCCTACCCAATGATGTGGGCATGAGACTCCACCTTCTTGCATGATGCTGTCAAGTTCAAAACTCCTCTCCCTTATTGTGGCAATGCCATCAAACTCCTATCTCTCCTCGTGCGCAACGCCATCATTATGTGTGATGCCATCAAAACCCTCTTGCATGATTCTTCCAAAGAAGTATGACAACTTGGACTCAATGTTCATGTATCCATGTGGTGTCATGTCAACATGGGTATGAGAAAGTTATCACTGACTTCAAGTAACAAAGCATATAATAACCTAAATGAAAGAGTAACGTCAAGTGCATAATGTTATAATATCATTGATGTTTTCTTTTCTTAAAACTCAAGGACATAAATAGGTATGCTATGTAGTAAGTCCAAGAGACCAAAATAAATTTCACAGACAACAACGGGTAATGAAATTAATCGACCTCGATAAAATGAATTTGGAATCAGTATTAAGTACAAAATATTTGACAAACACACATATCAAACGAGGAAGACTAAAAAAAATTTGATTAGTAATAATAAAATAAGAAAAATTTATTTAAGTATAGATGATGATATAGTAGGAGATAAAGCTCAATGTCATAAAAGGATCCATATAGCCGACCCCACCTAGAGGGATAAGCCTTGGTTGTTGTTGTTGTAGTATTAAGTACAAAATATTCCAAGATAGGTTGATTTCTATGAGTTTTAGCCAACATCCTATTGATAGGAGGCTTGATAGACTAGGTTATGCCTTGAAACACCTAGTACCAATCCAAAACCCTATTTTAAGATTTTAAGAGAATTTTTGAATCTTTGTAAAAAATTTAGTTGGAACAAGAGGAGGTTGTGGGTTCCTTCGCCTTGGAAGTGTTCCGGAGGCTAGAGGATAACTTAGAAAGTGTAGAAACCAGAAATACTAAAGTCCTAATTAAGAAAAGGTTTTCTTTTAGGTAAGAATTTTTGGTGGAAATATTAGACACAGATTTTCTTATTTTCTCTATGACTACTGAGAGAGGAACTAAGGTGTATTGAGAGAGGAGTCTAAGGTTGATTAAAAGGGTTCATATATATAAGGTGTGACTAGCGACTGGTCTAAATTTCATTGTACTTTTAATATCATATTATATAAACTTGATTTCTTAGTGGAAGATTCCACCATCTTTTTGTGTGTTATGCATGGAAGATGAAGATTCCACTATGTGGATTTGAAGTGGATGAGATTCCACATTATAAAATATTAGATCTAAATCTTGTGGGAGTGGGGGTAAGTCACTAAATCTAAGTACTACTTTAATCCTACAAGGTTTTATATTTGATCTGCCAATTTAAATAAACCATGCTAAAGTTGCCTTTAACCCGAACAAGTGGAGAAGCAGGCGACTTTATGGACAAGAATCGTTATAGTGTTGTAGTGGGATGGGTAATAACACAAGTTTACTGTGGATGGGGGAATCACAAGGCTTCTAGCAACACTAAGAGAATGGCATTGATGATAGGTCTCTCCTAAGCAATAGGAAGGTGATGGTCTAAAGCATTCGTGTCAATCTAAGAAGACAACAAATCTCATCTGAAAAAAAAAATCTTGATGTTGCAAGCTATGGAGAGAAGATCAACAATAATACCAAGTAGGTCAACAAGGAATAAACAAAGATGTAAGAATGATGGAGGGTGAGGATTTGAGTTCATGACTTTACACTAAGGGACAATGCCAAGTCGCATTGAATGTGTTGGGCGACACAATAAAGATGAGAACTTGTACAACCAAATTAAATATCCAACCTGATACTAATTGATATAGCACCAAGAATAATTCGACTCAACAAAGAGAAAATATTATTAAACTAGAAGTTGAATATTAAATGAGATTCTAACCTCTTTTATAGGGTCAAAAATAGAACCACATTATCATAACAAGACTAATTATCTCTCTAAAAATTATAATAAACTTTTGGTGGCCTAATTTATTGCTAAAGAATATGACAAACTTTTAACATCTCTTGACAATAAAAAATTACAGATTTTTAAACATTATTTTTTTAAAAAAAAATCTAAGTTAATACCAACGTTTAAACAGTATTAAGCATCTTACTAAGAAAGAGTTTTGTTGGTTTCCACGAGATTTTGGGCCAATAGCCTAGCATATACAAGCCGAACTCCAAGAGGAGTTTAGACTTTAAAAACCTAGGTTGTGGCCTGGTAATAGGAAAACCAGCATTTAAGGATTTTGGGGCTTTTGTGTGCTTTTGGTGAGGATTCATTTGGAGCACGAAGGGTTTAGAGAGAGATTGGAAGGTTCAATTTATTTTCTCCGTCAGCTACTATTTAGATAATATTTAAAGCCTAAGATGACCAGATTTTTCACTGAGGATGACTTACAAAAAAATATTTTTACTAAGCTACATGGAATCTTGGATTCACACGTCAAGTATTTTCTTATAAGATTAGTACTCACATAGCACCACCAACAGCTGGAGCAATTGCTTTAAACAAGGACATCGCAGTCATTGCTATGCCATTTGCAGCACCTCTTTGATCTTGAGACTGTAATAATTTGTGATGTGAGATCATCATGTAATGCATAAGTAAATGGTTCAATTCTATACTGGCTAAATTTTCAATTAGAAAACAAGAAAAATTTAGCAACATTCAGGAAACATAGATATGAATTATCTGAGAGAATTACCACAGCATTGTTTTGCAAAATGAACAATCCAATTATGATGGATACCTGATAAGACAAGGAATTTCTTATGATCAGACAAGGCAAGTAAATACTTGCAATTAAAAATAAGTTCAAAGAATCTCACAACAATCGTACCTAAAATTCAAAAAGAATAGAAATTACTTTACACTTGCAAATTGCAAAATCACAATGGGGGAAGTTACATTGTTAACAATAGGATTGAGATAATTAACCATTTATAGAGTGTCCCTCAACAGTCTTATATAATAAAGTTCAACTCATGCAACGTTATGGCCAAGTGTTTGAAATATTGAGTTGTGCTGCAGAACATGACAGAAATATTTGGTTTCATTGAAAATTTGAGACACAAAAGTATGCAACATAGGCAGTACAGTCATTTGCCTCAATCAGCATGAATATAAACTATACAAATTTGTTCATAAAGACCACAAGTATTTTTTTGGTCACGGGGAGAGAAGCGAGTGGGAGAGAACTATAAAAGGACTCGAAATCAAGGAGAGCAGACATTTCGGTCCAAATGAAATTGTTGAAGGCTTGGAGCATTGGAGGAAGATTCACAGTGGATGATATAGGTCGAAATCCAATGGCAATGAAAGAGAAGAACAAAAATAAGGTAGTCAAATGGAATTTAACAAAGTTTCGGGCCTCACAAGTGCTTCAATTTGGCAGAGGGGAGGAGAGAATCCATAGAAATCACAACCATCTCACGAGGATAGCCCCATCCACATGACATGCATTATATATATATATATTAATACAATAAATAATCAAATATAATACAATATTAAATAATATAATAAATTTTAAATAATATAAAAATATAAAAAACAATAATTAAATTTACAAATTTTATATAATTAATTAATATAATAAAATAATAGAAAAAAAGAAACGCTTGCCTCAAGCAACACCTTTTGTTAGTTGATAATCAGAAATTCCAAAGTTTCTTAAAAAAAATTCATTGTGCAATCAAGGAGCAACAAAATGCAAAGAATGTGGAATACAAAGAACTCATGTGAAAAGTTTGATAGACGAACTTTTGGAGAACCCATCTACAATGAATTTGAAGGTCATGGAAAATAATATTTTTAGCTACTCTTCATCCATCGAGCTGAATATGACTATCGTTAACAAATTTGGCATGCTTATGTGTAGTGCTAGTGGAAGTGGCTCAATTGTTTGAAAGTGGTTCAACTGTTATACTAACATGAGATAGCAAGTGTTTATGTTTCTCATCATGAGATAGCTTGATTGGTTCTTTCCTTCCATGGGACAAAGGCATGCAATAGATATTGCCAATATTAATGTGTTAAAGGGTGGCAATTTTGCTATAATGGGGCAAGGGGTCAATTCTCGACGGGCACATGCCCTCAGGGAAAAAAGCTCCTCCCACCCTCTAGCCCTCAGGGTGGCTATAAGCTGAACCCATGATTTACCATCCTTCACATAACCTAGGGGCGGACTATGAGGGACACCTGAGGTGAGCGTAGTTACCTTTTTGCTACAGTGATGGTGGCCCACACAAAGGAGAATAAGATATCCAACAATCGTGCCAAATTTTTTCACTTTAATCAAATTCCACTTAATACAACAAATAAATACATACTTTCATAACATAATGTCCAATATCTAAAAGTCTGGTCCTGGTATCCAACATATATTGCTGTACAAATAATATAATTCGAGACATAGGTTAAGATACTGTGTAAATGGTCATAGATAATAGTGCCAACTTTAAAAGTGTAGGAGAGTTTTTATAGTGAAAACTTTTATCATTATCTTGAACACTAAACGTTAACACATTGTATTAATTCAACGATAACAAATATTGATATACTCGATATGGTTAAGTAGTGAAAAATAGGCAATCATTAATAAAATTCCTTTCTAATCATCATTAGATTCATTGATTGATGAGGAAATTTGTTAATGGAAATATTTTTTAACTAGGAGCAACTATATTTACAACTTCATTCCTCGTATTAAAGTCATCCCAAATAATGTCAGATTAAAGACTATGTCACTTTTGAGGATTGAAAAGCCTCTTGGTGCTCTAGCACTACTGAGTGTAGGGAAACATAAAAATTATAATATGTGAATTTTACGATTACATTATAGATGTGCTTATAGCAATAAAACCCATATATAGGTTGTTCTTTGTAAAGACAACATGGACAAAAAGCTACAAATAGGCAACATTTACCATTTATTCACAAAGCAAGCAACAAAAAATCAAGAGACATCTAGAATTATCAATCAATGGTAGCAAAAGGTGATTACAATCACCCCAGGCGCCCCTCACAACCCGTCCCCAGATTATGTGATGGGAGGTAAATGACGGGATCAACTTATAGCTGACCGCCAAGTGGCTAGAGGGTGGAAAGAGTTTTTTTCCCCGAGGGCATGCCCCGATCGGGAATTGACCTCTTGCCCCATTGTAGGAAAGCTACCACCCTCGAGCCAACTAGACACCCCATGGGGACTAGAATTATCAATCAAGTATCTACATTATGTTGATATAATCACTAAAAGAAATGATAATCAAATGGGAACTAGATATTTATTTGGTAGGTATCTAATTTTTTCAATAATAAAAATTGTTAATATTGATTATTAATAATAATACATGCTTGACTGCCTTGATGGCCAGAGCTTAATAAGATCTAAATAGTAGAAGTACACTTTAGGTTTATACTATTAATTGAATACCAATCTCAATAATTATATGAAATTGATATTATGGCGCACAAGCCTTTATCATTATGTTTATTGTGTAAATGAAGTTAATTAGCATTCAATGAAAAGTTTGAAATGTTCATACTGAAAACTAATACTTATACTAAGTAATAAATGACAAATACAATTTTAGAAAATATTAATTTTTTTGGAACTTATAATCCTATGCTACAATCTTACAACCTGATCCTACAAATCCCTCTTGTTTCTAGATAGACATCCTAGATAAGAAGAAAAGTAGAAAACAAAAACAGAAATGGGAACTGGATTATATGGTCCAATATATAAAAATTCTGGTTGCAACAACAAATGTGAATACGTAGAGAATGGTCCATTTAGCAGCAACACCATTGTCTGTGGTGTTCCAAATAAATTTGAATTTATATGATGTGTAGTTGAAGATACATCGCTTTGTTGAGATTTAATTTGTTCATTTTCAGAGGATAGTTGTGTGATTGGACCTACTCATTTATATTTTGCTAGGATAAGGTGCAGGTCAGAGCCTCATACTATATAGAAAACATCCATTGATCGAAGGTTCTAAGTAGAATGATTTTGTATAATAAAAATAAATTAGATCTTATTATCCCCTTTCATTAAGGGCATAGCTTTACCATAGTAGAGCATCATAATATATTTTATCAATCTTCTTAAAAATTTAATAGATTACACTCAGTTGTGTCAGACAAATGGTAATAAGAAAACTCCGATTAGATCTAAATGATCCTAATCGTGTCACATCAGATACCACCAGTACATCCATCTATATCAACATAATCTGATATATAAAAAGGGCATAGTATGGCTACCATTTAATATCCACTTGAGGAGATAGCATTGAAATTATTGGCGTCAATATAAGTATGAGAGAGATATTAAATTTAGATTTACTCACAGAAAGAACATTCTTCATCAAAGATGCACAGTTCACTATCAATGTAAGTAGAAGTCCTGATAACTTTGTCATAAAGGGATAAGCCGCAAGCAAAGGTATAGATAAAGCCTGAATATTACAGAATAGAACGGATTAAATACAAGGAAGTATACACCAGTTATGAAAAGAGAAGCTAGAAACGGTTAGTTCTTACTGCAGCAGCACGCATTAATTTGATTGGTCCTAGCAATTTCTCAGCTGAAGGATAAACAAGAAGTTGGTATACCAGAAGACCAAGTCCTATAAATACAACAAATACTCACATATTATTTCCAATGTTGCAAGAGAACTTAAAAAGTCGAAGAATGAGTCCTTACTCATAATGTATCATTGTTAAGAAGCAATGCCAGAATCATAGGTTGCATGAAAATTAGAAGAAATAAAACAAGAGATGATTAGAATTAATATGGTTAGTGACTTAGTATAATTGATTCAATGCTTATAGGAAAGTCACCTAGTGCATCACATATATTCTTTTAAATATATCTTGTTAGCTTTCAACTCCAAGGTTGTCAATTATTGAGAACTGAGTTTTAATTCATCGCTCATTAGAGTTATAGCCACAGTTTGAAAACAAACTTTGAATCAAGAAAGTTTGGGTGCTACAAGAAATCCAAGGTTTTCAGAATAGTTTTCTACTGAAGTAACTATATAACTAGTGGCTGACAGAGGCTATATTATCATTCTGAATTCCCCAAGCATTTACTATATTGGATGAATAGATTATATGAGTATTACACGGCAATCCTTGTTCTCCTCTCACTCTGTTTAAGGTTAGAGAAAGTTATGTTGCAAGTTTCTGTAACCTAAAACAGTAGCCAAAAAGGATTTTCCTCAACCTAGTTTTCTTAGTCTTCAAGCAATACCTTCCTCACAACCAGAAAAGATTGATCAGGTCCCTGTTAAATTTCAAGTAGGTCTCCAAATAAATGGTACAAGGATGGGACAATATAGAATATAGAAGTAGATAAAATATGCTTTCTAGCATAAAGGTAAAAAATGAAGAAAATTTGATATAGCAAATAAAAAAAGGTTCCCTTAAACTCATCGAACATATGTTTATCATTTACTTTTTAAATTGTTTTAACAAAAATTACCTAAAGAGAAAAAATATTTGAGATCCAATTCAAATCAGTTTTGTTTTAAAAAAAATGTTGGATGACAGAAGTGGTCAAGAAAATAATTTGAAAGAAAAAATTGGAACCCAATTCAAAACTATTGACAAGTTTCTAATCAACTTCAAATTGAATTAATTTGTGTTACTTGTTGAGAGAGACCAAGAATGAAATCAATTCAATTTGGAAGCTAATGAGGAAATACAACTTTTGGGAAACTATTTATAAATTAGGCCCTAGACTTGTATGAATGTGTCTAGAACTTAAACATTAGATTCTGCCAAAACGAGTTTGTTATTGATTTATTTGGTGCTAGCAGAAGTGGAGAGTAAGAATAGAACACATTCACTTCAACAGAATCTATTCTTTAAGATTTAACAAAAATTATAACAAAAAAAAGGTAAAAGAGGCTGTCCTTTTGATGATATGTCAAGATGGAACCCTTCTTTGAGAATTCTATTAAAAGGGAGAAATTTTCTTTTCTATTCTTTTTTGACAAAACTAGATCAAAGTGAAGACAGGTGGCAACATGATATAGAATTCCATTATCTAATGTTCTGTGCAACAAAAGGGAATGATCTAGAATCTTATCTTAAATGTGGAAATGATATAAATAAGATTCTTCGCCATCATAAATTAAAGAGAATTAATCTGACTACAAGAAATAATATCCAGTTACCAACTGAACATACACAAAAATATTGGATAGATAGAAAAGAAAACACCTAGGTGAAAGACATGACTTGATTTAACACTTCATTGAAAATCATAATTAGCATATAAGGAGCATGCTATTATCCAGAAAAGATATCAATAGACAGGTTAGCTTCTACTGAGTTTGATTGGATGAGTGATAATCCCAAAAACTATAAAACCAATTAGAGAAAGCTCAATCTAATTCCAGTATGGGTGAGTAGATTGGACTGAACAACTATAGACCAAGTTCGTCGCATGGACTGACTTTAATTTAGTTGGGTGTTATTTTAAAATACTGAGACTAGTGCAGAATTTAGCATATAATCTCCTACTCTAGTATATCACACTATGTTTATCTCAGCGATCACTTATCTAAATATCTAAAGAATATTTTTAAAAATATCAAAAAAATACTAGAATCTACTAAACAAACTTCAAATGTCTCCTATAAGAACCAAATAATCATCTTTCCTTGACAATATACCCTACGAACATGTAACCATAATTTTGCTAATATATTGCAGTCAGGACAAGTGCCTCAAAGTTGGTTAATTAAATCATTCATTTTCAAGTACCAATCAAGTGATAAACTGGGGTAGGAACTAATCAATCTCTTGAACCTCTATGCTTCACTTCTCTGTTCAATTTTAAGATACCTAAATCTCATTGGATATTTCATCACCTTGTATTTGAGGTGAATGTTTGTCAAACAACCAATTAAAACAACAAAATAATAAACTGCCACTGGAAAAAAAAAAAAAAAGGCAAGATCCATATTTACCTGAGACAGAAAGAACTTCACCAACATCTTGAGATGAAAAGCTTAATCCTCCATAACTTTTATCACTAACAGCCCATAAAGAGAATATCTGAAAATGATTCAATACACCCATGATAAGAAGACATTTGAGGAAAAAGTGACATCACCAGAATTATATAAAATAATTAGTTTGGAAACACATAATTCAACAAATTAACCAATAGATGAAAGAAAATAATAGAAAACCAACACCTCGTGTACAGATCAAAACAAGCAAGAAGTATTTCTACAAGAGTGACAGCCGACACAAAATGAGAATACACAATAAAAGAGGCAAGAAGAAAAAATGTATGGTTAATTTGTTGAGGAAACCTAGCAATCCAACATCTCGTGTACAGTAAGTGATTTAGAATCTTACCTACTGACCAAAACATGCAAGTATTTGTACAAGTGGGAAAGCCAACACAGAACAAGAATACACATAATAAACTCGTTTTCCCCTTTTTTAATTGTTTTTAAAGTTATGCATGTACCAGACAAGTATCATGTTCCTATTATATGATTGGCATAATTAAATCTCTGCACAGTTATCAGTTTGTTGCTTTTCTATGAAAATTTTAACATGAACAACTGTCTTGAAAAGTTTAGCCTCCACTTATGAAGCTTGACGCAATTTTTTTATCTCTTGTAAGAACAACCTGAATGTGCCAACAAAGACTTGTTCTTCCCAATCAGGCAGATTTAAATCTAATCATCTTTCCAAGAGTAAATTTAAGTACGTTTCAACAAATTTAAACCACTAGTTTACAAAGAATAAAATAAATTATTGATTGTACAAAATAACAAATATTTATGGTAATCATCTAGATTTTCAAATTTTTATATTAAATGGCTATCATAATAAAATGTTTTGTAACAGACTTTAGCATCCAGCTTAAAGCAAATATTTGGTAACAAACAGAAGGAAAGTAACTGGAAATTTCATATGCTCCAATTCTTTTTAGTAAATTTATGTGGAAAAAAATCATAGCACATATAACAAGCATACTAAAAATTTGAAAACAAAAAAACAATAGATAGAAGTAGTGGAATGTCAAGTGTCACCTCAGTGTAAGCCATATCATGAAGTGAAAAAATACAATAGACAGTGACAGATGACATTAATGGCCAATTCTTAAAAAGGCTCTTCTTTGGATGTGAATCTTGTTTTTCACATTCATCAACATATCCTTTTACATCAGAGCTAAATGGAGAAGACTCCATATGTTCAATTGTCGTGTCCCCCAATTTGTATGAATCATGTTTATGCACTGTTTCCTACATAACCACATCAATCATACTGTCAGTTGAGCAAATAGATGAAGTTATGTTTCATGCTAATGGTTAGTGGATTAGTCAATAAGAAAAAAAAATTAGCTGAAAGAATAGAAGGATACTTCTGCACACAAAATATCATGAGACTGAGAGTACATAATTAAGGATCTCTGCATCCATATTAACACGTGGCAGTGATAAAATTTGAAGAGACCAATATAACTTAAACCTTCCAAGAACAAAATATATAGAACAAAAGATTATTTGAGGAAAAATTATTTTAGGTTATATAAGTCAATAAGATTACATCAACACTATAATGAAAGCAAGCTTTGAAATCTCAAACCTTGCTAGAGTTTATTTTTTACTACAAAAGGAGATAGAGAAAAAAAACAGACAACTACATATCTGGGGCATCTAGGGCAAGGTTTAAATTATCATTCATGTAGAAATTTCCATCCTGACCAAAATGGTATAGTTTCAACAAAATACCAAATTACCAATAGGCATGATCGGCATTGGTGGCACAAAGAATTACCTATATTGATTAGTATTATATTTTGATCATTTATCAAAATGATGCATTCTAATCATGTCGTCGGGTATTGTGTGAGATTTCAAAACATGAATGAAATACCATTTCACAATTAGTATTCACATCAGTAAATCTCATAGCAAATAGTCTAAGAAAATGCCTTTAAACCTTCCTGTATATATACATGGATTCAAACGAATTATTTAACCAAAGAGACATATAAAAAGACCATGGAATAAATTAAACAAGTATGAGAGATGTCGGAAATGGAGTCCAATTACATGAGACGAATATAAGGACAACCACTTTGGTAACATGTAGTCTGTAAAGATTTGACACAAAAAAAAAGAGGTACCAATTAGGATAAGTTGGCCATATGTTGTAGGTCGAGTTGTGATCAACATAGAATAACTTGTCAACTTTTTTCAAGCTCTAACACTAAACTTGTGCCAAAATCAGTATGACCAAAATTGACCTAAGCACGATACACAATGTACCCACAAGATAGCATAAGAATGGGTATATTGACCTTCTATCCCAAAACAGCAAAAAAATTAGAAACACACAGAGGTATAATGGTTATTTTGTTATAAAATTATAGAATTCACTTTGAATTTATAAAAAACATAGAAAATTAATCAAATTTTCCTATGAATACCCCACTTTTCATTCATCTTTAATGAACTTTATCTAATTACAATTTTTATTTCCAACTCCTCATCCATCAAATCATTATTAATTACTCTTCCTCTTTGTTAAAGGGGTATAATCTACTATTCTAATTTTTATATTTTTTTCAACATTTTACGTGATTTGTAAATATTATTTATTCTGATTTATTTATTCTTTCCTTTTTAAAAAAAATAATAAGTTGGACTTGGCCCTTTTTTAAAATTGAATCATGGAATTCTAGTGTTTCTAAATGAAGTCAACTAAATAATGAAAAGTAATAATATTTTCTAAAACAATTATTGTTCAAACGTTGATGATTTGGCTAACTTTTCTTTACAACGAAACCTAAATACAAAATTAAATTGCAAGTATTGCAAGTGTGTGTCTGTGAATAATATCAAGTGATAATATGCAGTGTAATTAATAACAAAAAAGAAATGTATGCTAAACAACTGATATAAATTCATTAAGAGATCTTCCCCTACTCCATATAACTCTTGACAACAAGTCCGATGCATGACCCTAAATTCACTCATTTAAATGAGTTGATGGAGTAAGCCCTTATAATAAGTATGAGAGAACATTAGAATTCCTAATAATGACACGCTTGATGAGACTTCTCTTTCGTCAAGTTAGCCTTTGGTCTAGACTCCTCTTTAAATTAAGAAACCTTTAAGATAGATACCCTGTACCATAACAAACCATGGAGTCTTTGTTCATTTCTCACGACCTTTCTTGGTCATCTTGGGAGAACTCCCATCAGCATTGTTAGAAATTTTCTAACAAACAATTACAATCTAATACAAAGGAAAATCTTCTAGATGCCCTCTACAAGCAAGCACACTCTCAAAATCATCAATCTCTCCTTAAGAGATAAAATGAAACACAAGGAAGAGAAGAGAGTAACCCATAGAGCATTAGAGCTTATGAATAAATCAAAACTTTAATCTTGATAAAAGTTCTTGGATATGTTTTGGGCACAATAGCAATCAAGCATGGTCAAAATAAGCTATAAACAATATGGATAAATATCCAAAACACCATCCAAAGCTTTATATACAATGGTCTAATGTTCACTTATATAAGACGAACTAAAAATGACTACTCTAGTAGAATGAAAACATGGTCCAGTCGATTAAATATTGAAAATATATAAGCGTTATATCCATGGTTTAAAATTTCAATCCGTATCAAGTTTTCAGTCTTGGACCGGAACGGTACAGTATCGTGTCATGCCAATATGGTTTCAGTATTTTTTAAATATAAAATATATTAACTAAAAATAAAAAATAATCTAAATATTTAAAAACAAAAATAAATAATTTCTTTAATATATATATATATATATATAATTAATGGG
>JBAMIB010000053.1:2196830-2208403 GCA_037177415.1 Kaempferia rotunda | reverse complement strand
TGGAGAAAAACTAAATCGCGGTGCTAACCACAAGAATGGTTTCGGCCAATAAGGAGAAGAGAAGAAGACAAGAAGAAGCTCAAAAGTCTCACTATAAAAATGAAAAAAAAATCCTTTTATATTCATCTAATGAATATCAAGGGGTTTTGTTTCTTGGTCTTCTACGTTTAATGAATTGAATGTTGTCATATTGGATTAACCATTAATCCAATAAGCCATTAATCCAATAAGATAATGAGTCTAACTCATTAATCCAATGAGTCTAATTTGAATCCATCTGAGTCTAACTCAATGAGCCAAATCCGAATTATACTCAATCCAATGGTTGGATTCATTTGGGTCTAACTCAATGAGTCTAATTCGGATTAAACTCAATCCAATAGTTCAATCCATAGCCATTAACTCAATAAGCTTAATCATCTCATAATTGACTTTTAGTGCTAATACTAACAAAACCATCACGTGAACATAGAATAAATATTTTTATCTAACCATTTGAAATTGATGTTGCCCATCACATGGATGAATAATTATGTGGTTTCTAAACACTTCATTGAACGAGAAGTTCAATATAAAGAAATTTAGATTTGTCAAATATATAAGTCATGCTTCATTAAATGAATATATCCTCTTAATTACATCCATGTGAAAAAAAAGAAGTCGATGAGGAGTCAACAGACAATAGTTAGCTGGTCTCTTTGAATTATAAAACAATTTACCCAAATTCGTTCACAAAACATGAGTTTTTCCCCTTAATGAATGCATTGAGAAAATTTTCATTTATTTCTGTTCACTTATGTGCATGCGCATGCGATGGATACATCAATTTGTGTTTGGAAGTAACTTGAGAAGGATCTGGTCATTTATTCTAACCATTTTATATAGTAAATGTCATTTATGTGTGTTAGTATGCTTCACTTTCGCTCATGTTGCCTAACTCCAACTTATTTAAAATGGTGACAGAAAGGTCTAGATTTGACTGTGAAAGCACTCCCACGATTAGAAGACTTGGGTAATTCACGAGAGAGCAGATCAGAAGCAGATAGAATGTTGGGAAGTGGCGTAGGTTGTTTCATTTATTTTATCTTGTTCACTAGCAGTTAATTTCTTTGATTCATAGATGATCCATTATTTTTTTTCAGTATTGCTATTGCATCCCTTGATCTATTTTCCTTGTATATGGTATCTTCCTTGAATTCTTGAATTTGTTTTATTTTCAGTGGCTGATATACTTCTGTGGAGGGATGAAAAGAAGACATTTGCTTTGGTAGTTACCCTGTTCGTGCTATTCTATTGGCTATTCCTTTCCGGGAAAACTTTTCTTGCATCAAGTGCCAGAATCCTTATGGTGGTTTGTCTATCTCTTTTTATCCATGGAATTCTTCCTTCACAAATGTAAGTATCATGTTGTTTCGTGGATGTTAACAATCTTCTTGTTTTTAAAATGCCCAGTAAATCTACTTACGAGATGAATGTCCTGGTTTCAAATTTCATGTTGAACTGCCGTGTTCAAACTTTGGGAGAGCTGAGGATAGACTAATTAACGAAGTGAACATACAAAACTCGAAACGATTTCAACTTTTAGTTTGCTGTTTGAAGTTTGTGGTCTTTGTCAAAGCATGGTTTTTAATATCAAGCTGTACTGGTCAACATGGGCTAAACATCTTGACACGACTGACATGCCAATGGACTAGCAGAATTTCACATTGTGAGCACCTTCTGTAGAAGCTCATCACAAGAAGCTCTGAGATGCATCACAAGTTTCTTCCCTGAGAAACTCTGAGTTCACATATCAAAATATTTCCGTTTGCATCACGACCACCCTTTGAATCATATCATCAGCACTCTCCTTAGAATTGCATTGTGAGCACACTCCACAGAGCCAAAATCCTAGTTTACCCTATCCCCTCTAACATCAACTTGTGAGGGAGATGCCGAGGTGTGTGTGTTGCCGCTCATGTTTCTCTAGAGATAGCAATGCCTCATCTCAGTTCCTCCTACTCTTCTTTCCCTCCTCCTCATCCATCATCCTTCTCCTGTTTCTTATTGGGGCAACTGACACCTTATGTTGGCACTGGCCAAAACGGCATGAAATAATTTTGTTCTGGATGGGCACCAAATCACGACCCAGAATTAGATTTTAAACCTTGAGTCTGAGTGCCTTTTACATACCAGGATGTGAAACCCAATCTTCTTTCAAGTGGAACCTATTATCTTTATTTCTAACTTATAACCAACTTCTGTAGGAAATGATTCAATACTGCGAAATCCTTGCTGATTCTAACCAAACATTGAAAATGTTTTTCTATATTATCATTAATTATATAGGTACTCTTGTGCTTATTTTGCAAAGACTGTTACACCCATCTTCTAATAAGTAAATATAGCTCACTATTGACTCTCATATATTAGCTAAGAACACATTATTTTAGCTTGTAAGTCATAGTGGACTAATTGCTGACTACAACTAGTTTATTCTATTTTCTTTGTGGAAGTCAATCCTTTGACAACTCTACAATTTTTTCATCAAATGAACCTGATAATTTGTTTTCTTTATTCAAGAACTTAAATACTTAAGCACACAAATTATAGGTTGTTTGATGTTGAACTGAAAACTTCAGTCGGAGACTGTCATTTTCTCTTCATGTGAATAA
Source organism: Kaempferia rotunda (assembly GCA_037177415.1). NCBI lineage: Eukaryota > Viridiplantae > Streptophyta > Magnoliopsida > Zingiberales > Zingiberaceae > Kaempferia > Kaempferia rotunda. Next base: position 2,205,749 of record JBAMIB010000053.1, on the reverse strand, counting down.
TGTCCAAATCTGAATCCGGGAACACTTTGTGCAGGTTTGGTTTCAACCTTAAGAAGATACCCTCCTCCTGTTTTGAAGTCTCAGAATCAACTATCAGATGCACTTTTTTGGCTTTAGCATCCTTGTGGAATCAAGGCATTTTAGCAATGAGGTTGCTAGCTCAAGGTGATGACTGGAGTATTTTCTTCAAGGTCAGAAACGTAACCTAGATTCTGCAATTGAACTACTTTGCATGCAAGGTTTATGCTAATTTGATTTTGTAGAAAAATATTATGTTAATTTTTTTGATTGGTTGGCCATACAATTTAGTATTCTGTAATAGCCTAGAAAGGAAAAGTGTAACAGTCTGTGTTGTGAAAGGCGCGCCCGAGGTGTGAGGCGCACAAGGCACTGGCCGTTGCGCCTCGCGCCCCATGATTCGGGCGGTAGGGCCAGGTGCGTGCCTTGGCGCAACTTTGTGTCTAACTGAGGCGCCAATGAGGCACACCTCTTGACCATCTTGATTTTTCCCCCTTTGAAAAATAATTTTTAACCTATTTTTTTTTTTAAAACAAACACAAGAAAGAGATAAAACCAAATTAGGCCACACAGGAAATAAAAAAACAAGGAAGAAGAAAACGAACACACCCACCTCCCACCTGAACCCTAGCTTCCCCGGAGCATTTCCGTACGTTGGCAGCTGCTGGCCGTCGCCGCACGCAGGTGTGTTTTTTTCCTTTTTTTTTTTGTCCTTCCTGCTGAGTTGTTGGTAGAGGAAAAAATATTGCCTCTATGGCCTCTCCTTCACATGCTAGGCCTAAACAAGTCGAGAAGGGAAATACATCTTCCTCAATTAGACACTCTTCTCTTTGAAGAAGATGAAGATAAAGAAGAAGAAGAATACAATAAGGATGATCTTGAGCTTGATGATTAATTTGACTTATTATGCTTGTTTTGATTAACTTCGTTTGTTTAGATTAGAAAGTTGAAACTTGAAAGTCATGGTGTTGTTTTTCTTGTCATATTATGTATCTTTAGTAGTTTGATATTTGTGTGTGTGGAATATTAATAGTTACCATATTTGGCATGTTATATATGAGTGTGTTAGTAGTTTAGTAATCAACCTCATGTTCAAGAGGCACACGTCTCGGGCGCGCCTCGCGCCTCTTATAACACTGGTAACAATTGAAAAAGGAAAATGCAGTTCAAAGATGATCTTGAAGTCATCACTACATCACAAATCTTGTTTTGCATGCCACATTTCACCTATTTCTCATACCTATATTCTGTCATCCACAGGTTTGATATCATCCATTTTTTAAATTTATTTCTTCCAAGATTGCAAGAAAATTAGTTACTTTTGCTATTTCATCATCTACCAAATCACAACTATATGTTAGAACTTTTCTGACATATTTTTCTCAAGAGTAAAAAAAAAGGGCAGCCCGGTGCATGAACCTCCCGCTATGTGTGGTCTCAAAGAAAGATCCATTGTACGCAACATTACTCTGCATTTTTGCAAGATGTTTCTGGGATTCGAACTTGTAGCCTCTATGTCACAAGACAACAACTTTACCGTTGGGCCAAGGCTCCCCTTAAATTAGAAGGATGGATAAGTTGAAGGATGAATGGAGACAAATGGATGGATCTATGATCAAGTGGGTAGATAAAGATTATTTTGGCTTTCCATGTATTCGTTTCGATGGATGCATGGTCCATCCATTCATCCACTCTTTCACTTGTTTAGTTGGAAGAATAAATTGAAGGATATATAATTAAATTTGATAAAAACATAATCTACCTTTTTCTCTGTAACCCATGCTATCTTCTCTCTCATTTTTATCTAACTTTCATACAGTAATTTATAATCAATAATTTATAAAATAAAAATTATATAGTTTGTAAATGTTTCTTTTTAGATGAACTGAAACTTTTAGGTTTTAATAAATATTGTCTATAAATCAAATTTCAATAATGAATTAACTTAGCAAAAATAAATAAGTTTAAAGACTTCACATGATACTATAATTGAACAAATTTTTAATTATGAATAAACAATTCATAAAGTAGAATGTATTTAATTTGTCCATGTTTCTTTTAGATGAATTGAAAACTATATATTAACTATAAATCAAATTTCAATTATGAATTAATTTGACAAAGAAAAATAAGTTTAAAGGCTACACATAATACTAGAAGGGAATAAATTTTTAATGATAGATCAGCCTGAAATAAAGAAACTGTCAATAATCAGAATATTTCAATGATTAAAATATTTTATTTTAATTTTTGTTAAAAAATCTTCTAAAATTCTTAATATAAATTTGTACTTCATCCATTTTTTTTCAAAAAAATAAATCAATATTTTAAAAAAGGATGGCAGAAGTTAGGGTGACAGATAGTGGAAGTTGATGCTAAGGTGGAGGATGATATTAGTGCATAGGCAATGGTGTGCTAGAAAAACTCTTTGAGTTTGTGGTGGTGGAGGCATGTGAGAGAATCTACAAGGAGACAATCAATTAATAATATTATAAAGACTATACGGTTAATTTTAGAATCAACTAAGTATACTCATCTATGCTTTCCTTGATCCTTCCAACTTGGGAAGGCTAAAAATGAGAGATAAATCAGAATCTTTTATCTTCAACTTATACCACCCGAGTGATCTATATTTCCAACTGAATAATATATTGATCTATCCGTCCACACATGGATCCATTTTGATTTATAGTCCAAACAAACAAAACCTTAAGTAATTATTCTTCTCTTTTGGAGGTGTGAGTATCTCTTTTAGCCTCTATGTTTTCAATTATCAAGTTTTCCCCCATAGATTATAAGGTTTAAACTAGATTAGTTAAGTCTCTTTTAATGCCAATCTCTTTCTTTCTTCTCTTGTAAATTTCACATTTTCTCCTTTTCTCACAAACGAAATATGGGGGAAAAAATTAGTTGCATATTTTCCTCTTCTATTTTTTAAGAGAAGATATGGAAACCCTAACATATGCCATATGTACAATCTAGCAATTCTCCTTCCATAATTGAATGCTTCTTTCTTGGGAGATTATCAGTTTGAGAGGAACTTAGTCAACAGACTTCAGCAAAGATATCACACCTTCAGAATCTCTTAATAACTGTTCTAGTGTTGCATTTTCTCCAAGCTGAGCATGATCAATGCCTTCATCAAAAGTTTCTGCAGGACTCATTCTTCATTTTAACTCGATGGGGTTTGATAAATATTGGTGCAATTGTTCAAGGCACAGTTAACCTATTAAGTTTTTACAATTGGGGCTGATTTACATGGATGCAAGTGTTTTCTTTTTGACAATAATGAATTGTTCCTTGAGTTTAAGCGATGGAACATGTGATAGGTCTGGAAGCTCACTTTTAAATATTACCCCTTTATTCTTAGACCATAGTATTCCATATCACTTAAAATTCTTTGGTTCATATATAACTAAACAGAAGAACAATGGTGAATAGAACTTCACGTTTATTTTTTTATATATTTTTTAAAACCTTCATTCGAGTGACAATGATGCTGCTGCCTTTTTGTCACGGAAGTTGCTCTTGGTTAGATTCCTTTATTTTTTTCCCTTGGTTTGGTAACCCTTCTTGTAACTTCAAAGTTTTCAATTTTATTTATTTATTTATTTATACTTATTAACTCCTTATTGATGCAGGCAGCAGGTTCTCTCTATTTAATCAAACTGTTGTTGCACATTCCTATCTCAGTATTGGCCGGCATGGGTAAAGAATCAACTAAATTTTTTTCCTATATAGAGAAAGAGTAAGCTTTTTCAACAACTAATATGCTTGTTATGTCAACATATGTAGGATTGACCTGTCTATTCAGTATCTTCATTATTTATGAACAGTGTGAGGAGGAAATTAACAAACTAAAAGAAGTAGCTATTATTGGATTTGAGATCTCAAAGGAAACCCTGATTGCTAGACTCCAGAAGTTCTTTGCAAAGAATGTCTAAGAGTTGACAGTGGCTTTGATTGTAGTCAGATTCACGAATAAGCTATAAATCAAAATCACGATGTTTTTCTCATCTGAAGCAGTTGGGTCAAGCATGATTATTCACTAGTGCGATGGAGATATCTTTCCAGAGAACGCCTGGAATTGAATCTGAAGTTGGGTATTTCTCAATCTCTCCGCCACAAGGTGTTTTTCTTTAGCTAATCAATCTACATGCTCTTGGAACAATTCCTATACATCGCCTGTATATTTTAGGTGTCTTTGTTTTTAAGGTTGTTGAAGTACATATAATTTTTGCATTATGAATATCAGGCTCATGCGACCAAATAAGCTTCTATTATTATCAGTTTCACATTCAAGAAAGAGGTAGAACATGTTTCTCGTTTTCTTTGGTTAAAAGGTGGGTATGTAGAAAGGAGTTTCAATACCAGTCAGTGTTATCTTATTTAGAAAAGAATCATACTGTCTTCAATTCATGCATCTACTTGACCTAAGGTTTTTGTAATTTAATTATTATCATAATTATTCTTATCACTGTCAAATTCAATAGAACTGTAAAATGTTTGCTTCCTAGGACATCATGGTAATCATACTAACTCATTTTATGCTATCTGAATGTGTATCATGAGGCAGTGCCATTTTATCAAGCACACAACATTCATGCATAACTGCCGCTTTAATGCATATCATCGGTTGTTATATGTGATTATTTGTGTATTCCATAATGATTCTCAGCAGGTCACTAAAGCCTAACGTTGAATAGGGCTTGCTACTCAGCATAAAGATGATACTCAGCATAAAGTTGATGCCTGTTGCTCAGGTGTCTCTCTGTGCGCTGTAAATCTCTGATGCTGGTCCGTCATCCATCTCTGTACACTTGTAGGATGTTGATATCAGATATCGACATTAAGGGTTAGCATCTAGTGTATATATAAACGCATCATATTGCACAAGTTCGATTCATAGGCACTTGGAACCACATCCCTACCAGATACACGTACCTGGTCAAAATAAGAGTTAAAAAGCATAGATTTTACCAAGTGAACTTCCTAGCAGTGCCTGAAAACCAGGTCTGTTTGGAGTCTAACTACCCCTAGTTTGTGGGTTTCTGCGTTTGATTCGTTTAGTTAGGGATAATTCTTTAAAATATCTCTAATATTTTAATTGAGTCCCAATTATGCCCTTGAAACTTTTGTGGAGCCATTTATGCCCCTCATGTTTTACATAGTGTCCCAAATTTATCCCCACGACGAACTCTTCTATTTTCTCTAACAAAAGCCATGTAGCCATTGGTGGGCCATCGAGCAGGATGTTGTTGGCCTTGATGTTGCGATGGATGATGATGGTGTGTTGACTTGTGGAGGTGGAGTAGCTTTTGTGCTACCCCAAGGATTACCTTGTACCGCCACACCTCTAGCTCCACCTTCCTCTTCTTCTGATCGACCCTCTCTTCTCCTGTTCAATTCCAACAATAACAAAAGCACTTCAATTTAAAGTTGTTGATCGAAGAAGGGTTGCATCTTTGATAACCAAGTCCCAATTTGATGAAGTCGTGAAGATTAACAAAAGGCAGAGGAATCCTAAGGAAGAGGGCGAGGAAGAAGGGGACATTAATAGTGGTGAGCTTATGGGAGAAGAGGAGCTTGTCGAGACTCTCGTTAGGGACATACTTGTAGACGAGGAGCTTGTCGTCGCCATGGACACAGTAGCTGTAGAGGTTCACCACATTCTTGTGCTACATCTGTCACAGCAACAACACCTCGTTCTTGAACTCCCTCGTGCCCTGTTGCGACCCCCCGCTCCAGTTGTTTCACCACCAACTCTTGCCCGTCTTTGAGCCACCCCTCCTCTCATCAATCAAAACCCTAATCAACACCCAACTCATCTTTCGAACCAATTCATTAATTGTCTTTGCCACACCTTGTAGACTGGGTTGAATCCCCCTTCACCAAACTTGTGCTTAGGGATGAAGTTGCTGGTGGTCACCACTAGCGTTTCATATCGAAACACCCTATGCTCTGTCGCCGTGATAGCCGCCAAGCCCTCCTCCTCCTCCTCCTCCTTGTTTGCAACCACCATAGAGAATCGAGTAATTAGATGGTGACACAAGCTCAAAAATCCTGTGCGAAAAGGAGGACAAAAGATAAAAGACCGACTTTTGTGGCGACGATGTCTGAAGAAGCACTTCACGATGTTGCTGAAGAACTTCTTTTTCTCTTGGCCCATATGAATCGAGAAGGAGAGAGCATCGACGATTCACATGGAGATGGAACAGGGAATCCCAACTCACTCGATCTTGTAGGAGGAGGTGGCACTAAAAATGGTGGGCATTGAAAATGGTCATGCATGTCTCACGTGAGATTATATTAGAGAAAACAGAAGAGTTGATGGTAGGAATAGATATGCGAGAAGGAATTACTTTAGAGAAAACATAGAGAAAATATTTCTCTAATCTTGATCTCAAATTGAAGTGATGGAAAATAAAATAGAGTTTCCCTTTGTACTTTTATTATAGTGAAGGAAAATATGTGAAAAGCTTGAATTTGAAAATGAGGACCTAAGGTTGCTGGTTTTAAGGCTATCGTCACTTGCTGATAGTTTTTTCGTGCGACTCACAATCAGGATCAAGTTGAGGTCGTGAGGTAGATGAAGAGAAAAAGGCTATAATAAATCTGGCATCTAAACTGAGACAAAGGCTTTAATAAAATCTTGCATCTAAACTCTACTAACCTAAGGTAGACAAGACTGAGCTAGTTCAACCCAAGCATAACTTGTTTAACCCTAAACATAGCAAAATAAGTTCAAATTAGCTGATTTAAACCCAGCTAACTTCTTTTTTCTTACACTAAAAGACACAATCGATAAAATAAAATAAAATAAAATGTTGGTTTTATATAGTTTTTTATTAGATGCTAAAATTAAATTATGAGTAAATGGAATAACATCTTTCCTTTAACATCGTACTGCGAAACAATTGCACAAATACAAAGATGCTACAAGGAGACCATCAATAGGCTAATTAATAACTATTAGAAAACCAATTAACAATAGAGATCAAGTCATATGCTTTAAATGGATTTTTAAGATCTACTTGAATGCTCAATGGACTTCTATAACAAATGCCTACATTATGTTAATGATTTGACATTTACTTTATAAGACCAAATATGCTTATAAGACCAAGAAAGGAAGTGCACTTGTAACTAAGCAAGAAAAGGTCAAAACACCAAGGAAAAAAAAAAGTAGCTAAACTAGTTGAGAAAGTTCGTTCAAATTGTACGACTATTCAACCGAAGAAGACTTAATGGCGAATCTAGTGAAAAGACACATATAGTAAAAAAGAATGATGAAGAAAAATCGACAACTGAGTACAACTAAGAGAAATAAAGATGAGATTAAGGAGGATTTTATAGGAAATAAAAAAAAAAGTTTCTGTCATCTACTTGTGGCTTAATGACGTGTGTCTTTTCATGTATATATTTTCGATATGCATTTGTTCTATTGTACAAGTATATTTTACATATATTCATTATCTTTACATTATTATTATTATTATTTTAAAGATTTGCTTTTTGCATATTTTTTATTGATAAGAGGTGAATTTAGAGTTAAAATGAAAACTAGGAGCTTGGAACTTGATTTTACAATATGATATATGGTTTGACCGGGTACCTTAACACAACTATGCATCATTTGAAGAGTTAGGTGCGAAACGAAGTGACGATTGGATTTCTAGAAGGAAACACGGACTTGTCGTGCTTTTCGTGTTTCTCACTGTTGCTCGCAGGCATGACCTCCAACAGTTGATATGGTCCGTGTGTTTTTCTACACGGTCGTTGATCGTGTGGCGGCAATCCCCCCTTTTTATGGAAAATTTGTATTTTAGAAAAGTGTCTCCAACTTTTTAGGAAATATTAGTTTTAGCAGTTTTGAAGGCTATAAAAGAACCAAGGACACTTGTTTTGTTTAAAGCATCTAAAGATGAAGGGGTTCTCCCCTCCCTAAGAGGGGCTTTCCTTGTGACAAGGAATCATAGGAAAGTATCATTTCGAAGGAATCAGTACGATTCTGTCCTCCCAAGAGTTTGGAGTTCATTGGAAGATACAAACGCAAATGACGTCTAAGTTTTCTCTTTCTTTTCTCTTTGATTTGAATTGTAGAATGCCTTCTTCTATGTCTTTGTGTTGTAAGTCAATCTCTATGATGTAGTTATCTTAATTATAGGGTGAGGAAGTAGTCCTATGAATTATTGACATTTGCTTTATATTTATTCATCTTTTTTATTGCATGATGAATTGATTTATGGTTTGGCTTAAATATGCATACATGACTATGACATTAGTGTTAATTTTCATATCCTATGGGATGTGGGGAAGGACCGAAAGGTGAACCAAATTTTCCAACCCCTAAAGTCAAAAACTTGAGGGATTATTCAAGAAAATAGTTCAAACTCTCATGAGGGCACCATTTGCTATCATAGCTTAATGAGTTTACCCCAATCGACGTCATGAAAGGGATAACAACTAGAGGACTGTACGACATTGTGACATGAGTTTCCTTGAGAATGTGGTCGTTTTAGTAAGGTTACCTTAAAAGTAGATGTCACCTTTGGGTAGACATATTGTATTATTCCAAAAAGTATATACCAGGTATTTCGGGATAGACCACCATGTTTCTCTTGATTTTGATTGATTTAGATAGCATGCTTTACAATTTGAATTGGTACTTGATTATAGTCCCAATGAATGATATTTTATTACTTGATGATAACTGTGCATTTTTTGTAACGCCCTAATTTTTCCACGAAAATATTTTAAATAATTAAAATATTTTTTTACAAGAATTAATCAGAATTAATTAGGATTTATTTAGAATTTTTCCAGAAAATTTCCATAAAAGGAAATAATAAAAAGAAATAAAAAGGTTAGGCTTAGGGCTTGACCTTTAGACCTCTTACA
>JBAMIB010000053.1:2042467-2053372 GCA_037177415.1 Kaempferia rotunda | reverse complement strand
CAAGGACAATTTGACAGAAAATATACTTGATTATACTTGATTTTAATTTAAATATGGTAAATTTAAGAGGAATTATACTTTATTTGGGACCTGTTGTACTAAAAAAAATGAAGGACAATTTGGTCATCAGGTTTGCATGCATTGAGTTGAAGCAAATGAAACATTGCATGCAGGGAGTGGAAACAAAGCTTTTTTGGCATGGGGACTGCATGCAAAAGTTAAATATTGATTAGGGAGTTTTCTCTAATTTACTGTTAATGAGTTTAGATTATAAATTTAGGAATAATTTTAAATCATCAAACCTATATAATGGGTTTGATATCATTTTCATTCTTTTTATTATTATTATTATTATCAATTTTCCCATAGTCATTCACCCGTTTAGGGTTTAATCCACGCAATTCGACGGACTTTTCATTTTGCTGATAATAATTCAACCATCGAGGAGCGTTCGCAGAACTGGAGTGCGCAAAGCAAGCGAGCAGCGGAAAAGATGAGCGTTATGAAGTTCTGCCGTGAATGGTCAGTACGCTGCTCTTTCCCCCTTAAATCGTCTTCATCCTCTTACCGCTTTCTTTTTGATTTCTCCAGCAACAATGTGCTGTATCCGAAGGAAAACAGGGAAGAGAGGATCCTCCTTTTCGCCTGCCGCAACTGCAGCTATCAGGTGTGGTTCTGCCCTCCTCTTCTTCCTTACACTGCTTTCTTGGCCAATGTTATTGCAGCGCTCTTTTGTTTCTCTTTAAGCTACCTTATACTGAACTGGGTCTAACAAAGATCGCACTTCCGATTTGCTTTTGTGTAAGTAGGGAAGGAGGGAAAAATTAACTCTTAAGAACTTTTCGCCCCTTTGTATGGCAGTGAAACGGGGAAGAGGGTTTTCTGCTCGTTTTATTTTCCATTAATGGCCTATTGATTGGTTTTCGTCAAGCAAACGTGCATGCGCACGTCATTTGATGACTTATATTGTTTGATCTATTTTCTAGTTGACAGCCTCACAGATAGAACAATGTTATAGACCAATGCTCCTTGGATATGCTTTGGATTTGTAGTAGAGCTATTGGAAAAGTGGTTTGAGGTTTTATGGTACTGGATAATACCTTATACTCGTGAAAGCGTACTTGATATGTTTTTTTTTGTTGTACAAACTCACAGGCTTTGGTTGTGATCCAGACTTCATGGCATCTAAAACCTTTTGTTAGACCTGAAGTGATTTTGCAGCAAATATAACTTATGGGAGTTCAAGTTAGGTTGATTTTCTGACATAAGTGCCTTATCCACACAATTGTCATGACTCAAGGTGAAATTTCATTTATCAGGAGCAACCCCACTTAATGATAGTGTAATAAAAGATACAATAATAACAACAATAACTAAGTTAGGTGTGATTGGTTATATGGATCCTTGTATGCCATTATACTCTATCCCCCATTATATCATCATTTATATTTAAATAAATTTTATCTTATTTTATTTTTGCTAACCAAATATTCGTTGGTTTTTCTATTGCTCGTTTAATGTGTGTGTTTGTTATAATTTCACATTGCCTAATTTGATATAATAAACAAAATACTCATAAATACTAAATCGTTTGCCTTGACGATTGTCTGCCTTGCTTATGAGATCGTGCGGTGAGATCGCAAACAAAATATAATAAACAATGTGATATTTAATACTTAAAGCTTCACTACATACTTATAAATAATTTTAAATACAATTGCATAAACTTATAAAAATACATATTCATTTCAAGCAAAATTACATCCTCAACATTGAAAGTCTCTTGAGTCTTCCAATGTTGCAGCATTCGAAAGCAAAGCATGCCTCAATTTATAGTGAACTAAGGAAAGTCTTATTTTCTTGTTGCTCATTCTAGCATTCTATTCATAAAAGAAGAATAGATTCTAATTGTTAATTATTATGAAACAAAATACTTTTTTGCAGTTTAAAAATGATAAAAACTAAAAACCAACTTCTTAAAAATTCTTCTAAGCCAGTAACACAACTAATTGGACTATTCCAAGTAGAACTTTGGTTCACCCCGAAAATAGTCAAAATGGGATTCTGATTTGAAACCACATGACCTTAATCACCATGCCTATACGATGGGTTTCATCCAAATCCAAATGCAAATCCAACCTAACTTCAATTCGACCCTTAAAACCTAATTTGTTGGTTCGGTTTAAGTTAATTCATCATCTAAAATTCTCAACAAATTTAAATGCAAAAATTTAAATATCATAAAATTTAATATCTAACACATAAAGTGAAGAATAATTTCTAATCTAGTTACCTGCTTTCTGTCTTCTCCTTTTTGAGTTGAGAAATTCTTGGTTAATTTCCTATATCTACAATTTTTTTTCTCACCTTGATTAATTCTATTTTTAAAATATTTGTGCATCTGATTTGATCATCAGTACTATCCAAGTATGGTGATGCAAATCATGTCCTCTTTTGATTCTCGACATACTCCTTTGGCTGTCGAAGCACCGTTTGGGTTGTACATGTACCTCTTCAAGAGGTAGATGCACCCAAACTGGTAGCATTTTCATTAATTTACTATTGTTGGTAGTCAAATCATCTCTATGAATGTTGATACACCCTTTTGAGTTGGTTTATCCCTTTGGATAAGAGAATTAAATTCGAACAGCTCTAACTAGTGGGGCAATAGTATGGCGATGCAGATCATGTCTCCTTTATATTTTTGACACATCCCTTTGGTTGTTGAAGCACTCTCCAGGTGGTAGGTGCACCGTAGATACACCCCTTTCTGTAGCATTTTATCGATTACTATTGTGACTTAATAATGTGGTTGTTGGATCATCTCTATGAATGTTAATACACCCTTTTAGGTCGACTTACCACTTAAAAAAATAATATTTTGATGATTTTATGTATATTAAGATCGATGTTAGTATGATAATGAAGAAGTATTGACATAAAAGAGAAGGGTTATTGGGAAAATAGTTTAAAAAAGTCGTTTTGCATCGGGTTTTCGGATTATACAGGTTGGGTTCGGGTTGATCGGGTTCGGATTCGGGTTCAGGTTTAGGAATTTCGGGTTGAATTCGGGTTTGGGTGGGGTTCGGGTTGAGATTTGAAATTTTTTTCCAACTCGATCCAAATCCGATTTGAACCCGACCCAAATCCGACCCGATCCAACCCACCTGAATTGACACCCCTATAGCCAAGATACAACCACTTATGATATGAAATAAGAATGTTCTAAATTCTTAGTTTTGGTGAACTTTTGAAGCCTTTAGACTTTAGAGAGAGAGGGGGACAGAAGAATATTGCCAATTACCTCTCAAGATACATCAACTTATGACATGAAATAAGAATGCTCTAAATTTTGAGTTCTGGTGAACTTTTGAAGCCTGTGAACCCTTTAGAGAGAGAGAGAGAGAGAGAGAGAGAGAGAGAGAGAGAGAGAGAGAGAGAGAGAGAGAATAAGAACTCACAACTTTAGAATTGAGTTATTTGAGAAGAATGAGAGATGATCAATTTATAGGGGAGAAAGATTTCTTGGTGAAGAGTCACTTTTAAGAGGTGAAAAGGCAAAAGTGTGTCTTTCCCGTAAAGAAAATTATTAACTTAATTAACGAGATTAATTATTTATTTCCTTTTGCTGCCTCCGATAGCTCATACCTATTCATTTCAATTAATTAATGTTAATAATTAATTGAGAATAATTGATTAATTTATCTCATTCTTTTACAACAAATCTCAGAAACTAATTTTGATTTCTAGTCCTTAATAGCCTTATAAAAATTGACACTTACGCACATTCAAGTTAGTGTTTGTGTATCCACATTCATGAACCTTGCTTGTATTCAAGTTAATATCTCTGTCCAATCAAAATGGACCAACCCTTCATATCTTGAATGATCTTGGATATTAATTTTTCATTCACTCAGTAAATTTGTTTGTAATGATCTACTCGCGAAATAACTGCCCCGTCCTTATTCAACTAATTGGCTATGAATTTCCAACAATTATAACATCATGCATCGTAGGCATTCTTAATGATCACCTTTGTTTTCTGTCATTTTTAGTCATGCTTCTTGTTTTCTTCACAGGAAGTTGCTGAGGATTCCTGTGTCTACAAAATGGAAATAAATCATTCTGTTGGTGAAAGATCTCGTTTGCTACAGGATGCAACCTCTGATCCGGCTCTACCTCGCACAAGGAATGTTAGATGCTCCAACTGTAATCACCCAGAGGCTGTCTTCTTCCAGGTGAAATATATTATCTTTCATTGATTTCTAACTATGAATGATTGGCATCTATCTCATTAGTTAAATCATTATATGTTTGTTTAGTTAAGATAGTATTATTAATGTGTTAATCACTCTGCTACTATTTTTCGTTGCCTGGGACATTGGATTCTTCATGCACAATTTATTTTAGATGATAATTTCTTGGATAGCTTGTTATTTCTGAGACAAACATCTTTAATGCTGCAGCTTAGGATTTTTTTCTCTTCAAAATATACAAAGGAGAGAGCGATTTTCTTATCCTCCCTCGATCAACAGCTTTTCCTATCCATCTCTCTCCTGCACTTTTCTTCCCTAGTAGGAAACATGGTGTAAATGTAGGAAAACAGTCTCAATAAGGAAAAGAGTCAACTGGACTAATATTATCATAAATTGCAGAATAAAGCTCCACATTCACTTGAAACTACCTCAAGTGATCCAAGGTTAAAGGGTAGTTTTCTTGCTATTATATAGGAGTATGTAAATTGTTGAGGTGTTAAACTGAATTGTTGAAGAAGTGCTAAATCCATAGGGTTGAAGAATTGAAAACCGAAAAATTTCAGGATTTGTATCTGTCAGATTGTGTTGTCTGGCAGTTATTCTGCCAAACTGGTCACCTATTTCTGTCAGTGATTAGGTCTGTTTTTTTTTTTTTGAAAAAGGATTTTGAGTGAGTCATATGGCCCATTTGGTTCTTTATTAGATAAATACAGGTACAAAATTATTAGGCTTATAAGAAGAGACAACACATGGCCCTTGATCACTGATGTTTACAAGCAGGAGTTGAGGGAGAGCTACCAAGTGCCCGACACCAGATTTCTCAAGCAAAGAAGGTAGGTAGCTCATTTTGAAGATCGAATCTAATGACTCCTGAGTTGTAGAATCTCTCGTCAATTTCTTAACATATCTGCCTGATCTTGATGGACCATTTGGAAAATGTTTAGGCAATGGGAGAGCTAGACATATGGCACCATGGTTCAGCTGTTGTGTTAAAGCTGGGACACCACCATGAATAAAATTCTGCTACTGCATGCAGCGAAGCCTCTATTGAAAAACCTTGGGTAGAGGGATCCTGAATAAAGACCCAATTATCTGCCAGCCAACTAGAGATGCATTTATGGGAGATGTAAAGATTCTCTGGGCAGAGCGATCCTGAATAGACTGAATTATCTGCCAGCCAACTAGAGATGCATTTATGGGAGAAGTATAGATTCTCTGGGCAGAGCGATCCTGAATAGACTGAATTATCTGCCAGCCAACTTGAGATGCATTTATGGGAGAAGTAAAGATTCTCTGGGATGAGCGATCCTGAATAGACTGAATTATCTGCCATCCAACTAGAGATGCATTGCAGGACAAAACAGATTTCTGCATTCAGTATGTTCGAAGCAGAAAATACAAATGAAGGATTCCAGATGAACCTGCTTTCTTCTCAGTATGGTCCTGGTGTTAAGGTTGGTCTGCAGCATGAGCCAGCAATAGACTTTAACCATGATGGGTGAGGAGCTCCAGACTGTAGCACACCAAGGATCAGCCCTCTGAATAAAAAAAATGACGAATCTGGTAACATTGAATAAGATCATATGGCATGAGGATTTGACCTCATACCATTTTCATTCCACCTCAATAACCATACTGACAAACCTTCTCCTGACTGAATGCTTCAAATTCTGAGAATAATAGCAGCCAGATCTGACAAAATCACTGGTCTTGAAAACAAAAAAAAAAACCAGCTGTAGGTGGCTCAGTGCTGTGTTGTCGAATAACTAACTTTGAGAGTTTCAGACTGAAAACAAGTCACAAAAGTCCCATTTTAGCAGTGTGCTTCCATTCACTACTTCAAATCACAAAATTGGATGATTG
Source organism: Kaempferia rotunda (assembly GCA_037177415.1). Lineage (NCBI taxonomy): Eukaryota > Viridiplantae > Streptophyta > Magnoliopsida > Zingiberales > Zingiberaceae > Kaempferia > Kaempferia rotunda. The sequence goes on along the minus strand of JBAMIB010000053.1, from coordinate 2,047,253 downwards.
TGTGGTTTTAAACGAGAGGTTCAACACACAAAAATCACGAGCCTACCAGATGCATTTCCACAAGGACCACAGCTGATTTGGATGTGCAAACTCTCAAAACTTGTGTGAGAGTTTGAGAAGTAGGTTCTACTGATGATGTGACACTACAACACTGGAGCTCCATTAAGCAGTTGCCACCAGCAGCAGCATAGAAGTGCTATATTAAAATCCTACAAATGAAGAATCCCTAAACCTACCAATGCCGTTGGTTTGCAGACATCTACCAAGCTGCCAAGTACCTTACTGGGGAGATGGTAGCACTCTGCCGACTGCTCTGCTGATATGAACATCGAATGCTTTCCATTGTAGTTTGCACTCATTCTGGTAGGATGCACACAGAGCATGGAAACAATATTGTGGAAGTTAGTACAATATTTAGAAGATTTAGCCTGCCACCTAGGGAGAAAGGCCCTTAGCAATGGAACTAGTCCCTAAAAACCTTATCCAATAGTTTCTCCCAGTATATCCCGTTCAGTCTAGTGCCTAGTTGAAACCTGAGATAAGACGTTAGCAAAGATTAGTAAGAACACCTGAATAAATCAGCTAAGATCTGATCATTGCTTCTAGTCAATGTTCTAGAAGGCGGCGCCTAGGCCGGCGCCCGTGGGTGGCTGCCCACCGCCCCACCTTTTGCAATGGTGACGCCGGTAGGTGGTGTCATATTAATCGGCCGCCTAGGTGCCACTTAGGCACGGGGTGTCCAATTTGTTTTTTTTAATTATTTTTTTTATCAAAAGCCAATCGATTGGCAGGAATTTCGCGAGAAACAAAAAGCTGCTGAATCGATTGTCAATCTATTGATGGGTTTCTACCAATCTATTGGCGACGCTGAAAAGGGTTTATATTTTGATTTTTAAATCGTTTAAAAGGGGTTTTTAGAGTTTATGTTTTTCCTATTCGAGCAGTAGCTGCCTCTTCATCTTCTCCATCCTCTTCTTCATCAAAGAGCAACATCTTTGCTAGCTTTTTCTTCCATAGTTTCTACCAATCGATTGGCAAGAAATAGACGGCTGATCGATTGAACACTCATCCAATTGATTGAACATTGCCAATTGATCGATTGACAGGAGTTTCGTGAGAAAAAAAAATTCTACCTAGGCGCTTGGGGGTGGGTGTTAACGTATCCGCAAGTGCAGTGAATAATCGTGAAGTAATAAATATCGATCCTTAGGGACTGGGGGGGGAAATACTAGAGATGTCACACAACGAATTATCTAGACTAATGAAAGGGTTGATGGTTTATAAACTAAAGTCAAGAGCGAGCCTGTGTGTGAGAGAGAGAGAGTAGCAGGAGTTGTGATCTAAGATTTCAATTTCATTGTGATGCTCCTTAATGTAATATGGATTGACAATTCCTTATCATCTAAGTTTACGCCTCGTAGGGAACCTAAGTAAAAAACCAATGTTACTCTATATGATGGTCACATCGGAGCATTTTCCTCTTGATCTCTAATGCTATTAAATAAGAAGAGTAACGTAGAAAGCCTGGTTTAATGACTGCCCTTTGTCACCTAGGGACCCTCGGTCTTACTATCTAAATTACATCAATCACCTACTAGCATAGAATTAGGAAAAACTCTTTAAACACATATTTGAATCTCCCTCGTATGAATTTGGTCTCTATTTCGAGAGAATCATCGAGATACCCGATTTAATAATTATCCTATGTCACTTAGAGACCACGGGTCATACAATCTCGATTATTCCCTCTACGTAGAGACTAGTCCAGTCATTCGTTCAATCAAACAACACATTAATAATAGGGATTCACACAAATATTTAATCAAACAAATACCAAACATAATCACATCATTGAACTTAAGGGTATATCTATAGAGTTTACATTATGTTCACATCACAACTACTACCTAGTCCTAGAACAAGAGGGATCAACACGAAGACATCAAATAAAGCATTCTGCAATTCGATTCGACAAGAAAGGAAAAGAGATTCTTAGCCAAGGTGAAAGCGGGGTCTTCGGATCCAATCCTATGCTTCTGAATATAGACAGCGGTAGAAACGACCTTCGATCGTGTAGAAGAACTCTGGAACGGATGATGGCTACCCTAGCTTGTCTCCTCTAAAGGAGAAAACTTCCTCCTAAGGGGAGAAAACTCCCTCCCCTCGAAAAGGGGAGGAGTTCCCTGTATATAGAGTCAAGGCCGTGTGCAACCACTACGGATTAAAAGTAAGTGAAATTAAACTCAAAAAATGAAATTAAAAATTTTGGAAAATTGAGAAGGTGGTCTAAACGATGGAATTTGGCCAAAATAGGCCGTTAGTCATGGTGAAGTCGTGAGTAATGATCTTCACACCCTATTTGTTCCACCTGTAAAAATTCGTTGATTAGAAAACAAAATAGCAAAATAGAACAAAGAAAAATTCTAAGATTATCAAACACCATTAATATTTCTCGATAACGATGCCAAAATTGATAACACATTTTTGTCGTACTATAGTTATAGTTCAATGTATCGAACCCTTCTGCACTAATATAGTATGATGACTCAGATCATCTCTCATAAGTAATGTAGTCGGTGAATGATAATCTCAAAATTAAATGTTATTGCTTTGGGGTTTGGGTTTTAGTTTTTGATCTTGAAATAGGGGTTTGTTGAGTTGAATTCTAAGACTAATAATTGAAAAACAATGCAAGTAATTAAAATTCTAACCTAGCTAAACCACGATTGCGACAGAATTAAGAAACATAAAACATTCAACGAAACCTAAAACATTCACCGAAACCTAATCTAATCTAACATACTTGCATCCAAATCAAGAATAGAACTTAAGGCAATTGAAGGAAACAAGCATAACAAAAATTAAACAAATTAAAATGCATTGACTTAAGTAAACTAAGCGCAAGGGGAATTAAGACAAACACATTGCAAGCATAAGAAATAAAGGAACATAAAGCTAAACTAAGGTAAAGTGGAGTAACTCTCGCTTCGATTGGGGTAATGATGCGGAACGATATTTGCGGATGCAAATGGAACCACTTCCCAACCAAGACAAGGGCTAGTTAGTGGCGGATCCGGTGATAAAGATGGGAGTGCCTCTCCTAACCAGGACAAGGGCTTGATGCGGATCAAAGATGGACTTTTGGAAGCTGGAACACCATCACACTCTCTTCTCCTCAAGCTATGTATTCCCTTGTGAGGAAACCCCTCCCAACCGGGGTGAAATGGATGATAGTTTCTCCCAACCTGAATGAGAACTTGTGGATGAAGGTGGCCGTCGGAGATGGAGATGGTAGCGCCTCTTCCAACTAGTATGAGGGTTCGGATGGTGGTGGAGAAGAATGAAGTAGATGACACCCTAATCGTAGATCTGAGTGAGTCAATCAATCCAACAAGGGAAAATCGATGAACCGCCATCCTGCGCCATAACCATACTAGGAAGTACAACTTGGCTGTGTTTGCTATTGTGGTGAGGCTCTAATTGATTTCCAGGATCGAGCAGAGCGGGACACAGCCAAGCCTTGTTGGCTTCCATGGTGAGCTTAGGCTCCACTTTTGATTCTGGTTTAGCTCTGCTTTGATCCCCTACAAGATAAAGTTCAAATCTTAGTAAATAATACTCTGGTTTAGCTCTGCTTTGATTCCGTTGTGAAACTCTAAATAAACTCTTTGCTTGTAAGATATAAGAGCCAATATTTAGGCATATGAAAGGATTAAGAGGGTGTTTGGTTGAGCTTATAAGTTCTACAAAACAGCTTATAAGTTGTTTTATAGCTTATAAGCTCTTTAAATTTGTTTGGTAAATTTTTTTATAAACAGCTTATAAGCTGTCAAAATATACTGTTTGACAGCTTATAAGTTGTTTTTAAAAAAGTAAGCAAGACCCTACTTTTTAAAAAAAGATCTTATTTATATCCTTATATATTTTCATTAATTTCCGTTTTATCCTCCATATATTTCTTCTTTTCTCGGCACATACTCCTTTCTATTTCTTCTCTCCCTAGTGCACAAATTCTCCGAATCGATCATAATTTATTTTTTTCTATCTAATTCTTTTATATATCCTTATTTTCTAGCCGCAATTGCAAAAAAAGTTAATAATACCTTTTTAGTATTATTCCCTTTTTTATAATACGTCAAAATGTTGGTTATCACCACACTCTGCACGAGATAGACTTATCTTGAAACTAGCTTCGTTCGCCACGAGTGAATTGCAATTGAAACGTCCCTAATTCTACCTTTTTTTTACACCACCAAATTTTAAAATAGGATTAATTAATCTAGCAAAGCAAGCTAAGTCGTAAAGCAACTAATTCTCAAAATTTTTAACACAAATTCTTGGTATTAATTTTTAGTAAAACGACTGAATAAATGCGAAAACATACTGAAGGGCCTTCGGATCGTACTGCCTCTGTCCCGAGCCTGCTCACTGGTCGAAGCCTCTTGTCTCATGCGCCTCATTTCCTGCCATAATCAGAATTATGAGTCTAAAGACTTAGCACGTTCAAACCATAATATACATTAATTAATTCTTATAACTATATGTTCTAATGGGAAACTTACACTAACTAAATTTTAAACCCTAGCTACTTACACTGCATAAACATTACTAAATTTCTTACATATTCGGATATGTAATAAATTTTATACCTATTAATAATTTATATCCATTGGGCATATAAATTTTTATACATACTAAATCATATAAATTTATATATATATATATATATATATATATATATAATTTGGATTTCCTGTATATAAAAATCTATACACATGTGTCATAT
>JBAMIB010000053.1:2021818-2036910 GCA_037177415.1 Kaempferia rotunda | reverse complement strand
GAGTACCAAACAAGGGGCGGCGATCCCTGTTTGGTGCGCTAACGTGGTTGGCTTGTCTACGTGTGCGCAGATTTCCGATCAGCACTTCTACACGGAGTTGGCGAGGTGACGTACCTGGTGTCCATCTACTCACTGATCAGACAGATCACATACATATCATTATTACATGTACTTGTTGATATGGATTTGTACAGATGTTACAGATTGTTCCATTGTAGATACATAGGGATGTTATCCACCATTACACTGTATATGTGTCAGACTGATACTGGTATGTATTTATGATTGGGTTATCTATAATCATATTCTTATATTCCACTGAGACGGTATACTTTTGATCTCCATAATTTAATTATAGCATGCACTATCTTATCTATTACCCGCTGAGTGGCCCGCACTCACCACCCCATTTTATGTTTCCTATTTTTCCTTCCAAGTATCATGTAGATGATGCGGACTCGCTTAGAGTATCCTGACTGTCGGTCCCACGTCACATCGGAGGATGACATTATTGGCTTTCTGTGGTATTTACATCGTTTCAGATTTCTTTAAAGTCTAGACATTGTACTGGTTTAGCTCGTACTTGTATTTAGCCTTGTGGCTACATCGCCATTGTAGTTTTGTTGTGTTTAAGTCGTGTCGGCACGCAGATTCTCCTTTGGGACTTCATATGGTGTTTATGTGTTCCGCTGTGTTTTAATCGGCCATGTAGGCTATTATATATAACTCCATGGTTGTTTACTTTATTTTCAGCTGTGTGGGCTGATGTATTCAACTGCTTGGTTGTATTATATAGTCCAGTCGTGTTGGCTGAGGTAGAGTGATCTACGGGTAACATATACTGATTTCATATTTTCACTGTTACAGGAGAGGTGTTGTCAAATTTTCATCGGACAACTTTGTTGGACCGTTTTGGGGCTGGTAGACGGAGATAGATTACCTATAATTAAGAATTAAAATCCCAAGCTATCTTTAAGCATGATCAATAATGACCTTTTCAATGATTTACAATAAACAATCTTTGTAAAAGCATTTTCTTTTATAATCTAATTATTTAACCCTTCAAATTGATTAATTCCAGAGGTAACCTATAAAATTTTTTCATCAACCATTAAAATAAATTAGGAAGTACTCATCAAAACAAAACTCATCTGGCCAACTATTGAAGAAAAATTTTTAAGTACGCCGCCGCAGTGAGATTCGTAGAAGCTCTTCAACTAGAAACAATTGGGATGGAAAAATTCATCAAAGTCTTATTACCATTTGCCAATTAAAAATGTATACCAAAATTACCCTGGTTATTATTTAACTATAATTTACTCTTATTTCGCCTTCATTTATATTTTACAATATTTAAATTATTATTTACCACGTTTAAAGGTTATTCTAGAGTTAATTATGATCGTTTCAAAGGCATCACAATAATAGACGATTAATACCCAGCTTATATTTATTTAAGTTAAAGCCGATATTATCAAATGAAGTTTTCACAAATCTTAAATAGCAATAATGCAAGTTTAAGTTTTATAATAGGATATTTACAAAAGTAATTTTTTTTTAAGTGCTAAATATGTAAAATAGCATTTTTTTTGTGAAGATTTCAATGTAATCCTGTCATAAAGAATTAATAGCATTGCATCCAAAGGGACAGTAAGTTCATGCACAAGTGTTATATGAAGTAAAAGATGATTCGCTCATCTCAACATTCGCGCCAATCTGGACTAACACATAAGAGATAAATCATGAGTCACTACTAGATACTAATACAAATGGTCAAAGTAGAGAGAGAACATACTTAGATGCATCAAGTTTCAAGCAAATAATCTCATATAACCTCTCATATTTTAACCATCATACTGCCTTGAACCAATAAACATAAGGTCGATTATACCCCCATTGATTACCTTGATGCTTCTTTTCATGCACTACTGATACAGGATGAAAATCTCATAATTTACTTTCTTACCGACAATGGGGCCACCCTCTGCCAATAAGATTAAAGTAAAAAAAAACAAACAAAAAAGTCTAGCAATTCCTTGTCCGCAATTGTTTACGAGTAGGAAAAAATCTGAAAAATAAAATAAAATAGCTTGTCAAATAAAAACAAATTCCCATCAAATATGAAATTTGATAAAGGTATCATGTCACATTAAATCATCAATACGCATCATAACCACTTGCAAAGTTTCAAAAGCAAAACCATAGCAATTTCCTTAACTAACAAGCTGAAAACAGTCAGGATACTTTGCCAACAAGTTCTTGAAGCTATCAAAGAGTTCCAAATTAACACCTTGAAAGAAACATAGCCAACAATAAAATCCCTTGATCCAGAGCAACAATAAGGATCTAAAAAAAGTTACTTCGATCTGTCGACCTTCTAATTCAGCATCTCCATGGAAGATAGGGGAGAATTACCTGTAAATATCAAATGATAATGTATTGGAAACACTAGTTATAGAGCAACCATCAAATGAAATATACAAGCAATATTGGTCCCGTCTTCGCAACATAAAGTAGAATAATGCATGGCGAGTAAATGTATAAAAACCCACATACTATACGTCCATCTAGGATACAAAATGTAACATTGATAAAATCACGATAGATAAATAATTAAGAACCCTATATGCAGACATTTTTAGGGGCCAGCCAGCATATAGATTTCTGAACAGAATTAACAAGAAGGAAAGATGTAATAAGGTTTAATATATTACACATGTTGACTGACAAAAAACATGACAATCAATGTCAAGACATCGAGAAGATGCTAAAACTAGGGAAGGGAATGCTCAAATGGCATATGCAAGTACCTCTCACCCAAGTACCCAAAAACTTTACTTTGAGTGACAAAGCAAATTATCACAATATTGCCAAACTTCAAGAAATCATATAATTATAAATAAAAATCTGCTAGAAGTTAGTTGTGTTATTACAGTATTAAAATAAATTTCTCAAACAGAGGCTACGCCATATCGGCATCAAACAATTTTCCTTCACAAAGGTTTCAGAACTAGGGACCATATCTTATGGTGTGGTTTTTGATAACTTGATAACTCTTCTCCTCATCAATCATGTCAAAATTTTCTTTTCTGCGTATAACTTTTCCTTGAAACAAAATCTGACATCTTATTCACCATTACGCACCCTTTGTAATTTGATTTTTGTAAACGTTATTCCCTTCTCATCAATTATTCATGGTATACTTTCATTATTATTTTTTCTGCCTTTATTGTCCTTAAAAAGAAAATCTAAGAAATTTAATTGGCATTTAAATCGCTCATGCTTTATAAAATAGTAACAATAATCACTAGTGAGGTATGAATAAAGGCTTCAATACTCAAAAGGATAGTCCAGTGCATGAAGCTCCCGCTAATGTGAGGTTCTAAGAAAGATCTATTGTACGTAGTCTTACCCTTCTTTGCAAGAAGTTGTTTCGAGACTCAAACCCGTGACCTCCACGGTAGCAACTTTACCAAAGGCTCCCCTTCAAAGGCTTCAATACTCAGATTATGCAAATTTCAATAACCACAGAACGCATAATACAATACTACCAGTTGGTATGTATATAATGTTAACAGTTGTGAAGATTAGGATGTTAGATTGATAGTGTAGAGGTTAGAGGGGGAGAATAGCTAAAGTTGCAATCTCTCAAATCCTCGCTTGATTAGATGCCACTTACGTAGTGGATACATAAACAAACAACAAAATAATAAGCAGAGTTAACATTTCTATTTCATCTAGTTGAAAACCCTTAGTTCTCACTCCACAACCTATGACTCGTCAGTGAGTCACTACTCAAATTCATTTAAATTTTATCCTTCTCAGATCCTTCTAGAAGTGAAGAAACCTATTATAATTCTTTGCTTACAATAAGAACAAGAAGACCATCAATTTACAATTAAAACAATAAACAATAACAAAAAAAATATGACTATGGAGCTTTACTCATGACTTAGGAATTCTTCCCTGTAACTCAATTCCCTTAGCCTCGACAAACTCCCTTTGCTTCCTTATAGTGTTCAAGTTCTGTCAACGACATGTTCCGGTTCAATTCGATTGATTGATCCTATATTCAGTTGACTATTTTTATAATCTCGTAAACTTCTATCTAGCAACAGATTTATTAGTCGACTCCATCTGCTTCCAATAGACTAATAGTCCTCGCAACACATACTTCAGTGGGCTACACGTGTTCCCCAACCTACTTTATCACGTAAATCATCATGGCACATGCCTTGGGGAAATATCAATGTTCTTCTAACTTCCTACTAAATGTTTGTTGATTACCTAGCCAACTAATCTTGCTCCAATTTACTGCACAGCCGACTCAACACCAAATAGAAACCTTTTATTCGCTAGTAGACCAATCTAAATCAACTACCTAATCGACTCACATATTAATCAATTAAATCCAATCATTAGTCAACTAAACCATTTACTATCAACCAATCTAAGCTTGAATGATTACCTAAGTCAAATCATACCCAAAATCCAAAGTATGTACAACTTATAGACTCTTTTCTCACATAGACTTCCTAGCCAAGAGGTGACACCTACAAGACTTCCTCGTCTTGCCAAGAGCTCTTGCCTCTAGGACTTCCTTGTCTTGCCAAGAGACCTCGCCTCTAGGACTTCCTTTGCCAAGAAGTCTCGGCTCTAGGACTTCATTGTCTGTCTAGTATTTAGTCAAACCTTGAGCTACCAGAACTTCTATATGCCAAGATGTCACGTATTTAGGTTTTTTATAAGCATCTAATCAGTTTTGACATGTTGAGACTTCCACTTGTCAAGCATTAGACCAACCTTGATGAGTTAAGAGTTCGCTCCCACAACACTAGTTGAACTTTCACTTTGCCACCTCTTGATGGACTTCTCTAACCACTTGGGTGTGATTGTACTAATAGTCTCCCCAATAACTTGATTTCCCAAATTTCAATCAGTTGAGTGAGCTTGACAACTTGAACCACAATAGCATCCACAGGATACAATTCTTAGGTTTTATACATCAATCTTCAACTTATAAAATCAATACAATTCAAATAAATATATGTATAACCTAATTTATAATCATGTATGTCCTAGTGAACCCTCCCTTATGTCCCTGTTCGGGCTAGTAGCCCCCGTGATTTACCTCCTTCGTGTTGGCCCTGGGACGGGTTGGCAGAGGCGTCGGAGCAAGCGAATCGTCTTTTGCCACCATGAATGTCCTAGTGAAACCTTGTATATAAATATGTCATCATACACCAAGAAAAAGGCAATACAATTTCTTCAATTTCCACTAAATTTACCATGGCATTAGAGCAAGGTTACTCTTCAACAATCATTCAGTTCTTGATTGTTATGTACTCAAGCAACTTACGTAAATTCGATATTCTTCATCACTATTACACACTTTACCACCTAGATCAACATCGCCACTCGATCCCCCCTCTTCTCGCATCTCACCACCTGCAATGAATCCCTCCGTCATGACTAAATCCATTGTTGGAAGGTTACTCTGACACTACTAGAACCCAACATAAGTTGTTGGACCTGCCAAGATCACAATGTCGTTGTCACACCAATGTTGCATGTCATGGCTTCCTGTTCCACCACACCCCCTATAGCATGACACTCATCCGTCTCTTGTCAAGCTAACCACATCTGACCAATCTCCAATGTTGATCCTCCCTATTGCACGTCACCATTAGTAGATAGCTCAACCCTTGCACCCAGCTACTCCTTCACCGAAGTACCACTTGTCCCTATCGCCGACTACTCCTAGCCATCAGCTGTGGAGCACTGCAAGGATTTTACTTGCAGAGGTTGCATATAATACTGCATCCTCATAAAACATGTGCTCCAAGAAGACATTTTTAAGTTTCTCAGCAGCAATTGCAACTACCACTGAACTGCTGCAACACCTCTTTTTGCTACTAATGTCCAAGAAATGATTAAACAAGCACTTTCTCTTGTTAAGTCTTTTATTTCACATACTGCCAGCTGCATGAGAATTTTAGGTAATTGGCACACTAATGCAAATCTAGTGAATCAAATCAATGACATATATTTCATCATGACACACTAATGCATCTCCATTTTTGTTTTCTCCTCGAATTCAAGCTACAAACGGTAGTATTGTTAATGTCACTTCAATTGGAACAGTCAACGCACACCAAACCTAGATGTTCCCTGTGTTTACCCACAACTTTCCATGAATTTTATTTCCATCAAACAACTTGCTGAATATGAACTAACAGCTGTTTCTGTACAGGATTGTCACACGTTGATGCAAATTGAGATTGGACATAAGCTTGGATGCTTGTTCCACATTGAGGAACTCACTATTCCTCCGAACACAAGTATCCACTTAGTCGCAGCTCTCGCCTCTAACAATTCTAGTTCTATAAATTGGCATCAACTTTTAGGTCTTATTTCTTTTTCAAAGTATTCCCATTTAGTTAATAAAAGTGTTTAGGGAATTGTTTCACCAATAAAGGACTTCAATTATATTAATCATAAGATTGCTAAATGAACAACTTTCCTTTACTTCAAGCCACTCTGAAACTCTAACCCGTCATCTGACAACAGACATCTTTAAGATTTTGAAGCACTTGCTTTGTTCTTTTCTCTAAATGTGAATGAGATAAATTATATACTAAAAATGCAATTTGCTGTTTTCTTGGTTTATGGTACTCATCAGAAAGGATATCGATGATATTATCCTCAAGCTAACAAATCGTGCATATGTCAGCAACTCAGCATATCATGTTCACTCTACCCACCACAAAGCAAGCACAATTGATACCACTACTTGATTGGTCCATTATTGAAGTTGTCAATAAGCTAATGATCCAAGAGGGACAATTTAGATCTCCAAATGTCCTCCTTGAAGACAGCCCTGACGATACCACACCAAGAAGGTACCTCATTTAAGAAAACCACATTAAACCTCCTACCTATTTTCATGTTTATTGTTGTCACTTGTCTAACATTTTGCATATTTATGAACCTAAAAGATATCAAGAGGCTACAACTAGTCTGCAACAAACTATGGCAGATGAAGTTGAGTCTATAGAAAACTGTTACATGGGAGCTTATACCTCCACTCTCAGACAAATCTACCATTAGAAGCAAATGAGTGATCAAAATAAAAACCAAATCAGATGATTCTACTGAAAGATATAAGACCAACCGGTAGCAAAGGATTCTCTCATGAGTAAAGAATTGACTACGATGAAAAGTTCTCCCTTGTTGCACAAATGAAATCCATTAGAACCCTCTTTGCAGTTGCTTCATCTCAGAAATGGTCTTATATTGACTTGATGTCAAGAATGCATTTTGTCACCCCATCACCAAACTCATGTATGCAAACTTTGACAAGAACTATATGGTCATTGCGTGGTTTGAGAAATTCTGTACCACAATAATGCATCATGGACTATGCCAAAGTCAACGTGACTGCATTATTCTCCAAGTCATCCTCTAGTGAGATAGTCCTCTTCGTCGATGATGCATCACTAGAAGTTATCCTCGAGGAACTCTCTCTATGAAGCACTATTTGCAACAAGCTTTGAAATGAAAAGGTTTGACACACTATATTGTTTTATTAGAATGGAGGTAATATACTTGTGATCTTCACATAATATATTTCTTTCTCAATTAAAGAATGCACATGAACTATTCATGAGAGCAAGAATCGCTCATGATAAAGTTGCTACCACACCATTTAAGTTAAATACAAAGTTGCATAATGATGATGAACAACTCCTATCCAACATTATTATGTATGGAGAGTTAGTCAGGGATCTTAATTGTGACTACCACACCCTAATATAAGTCATGTTATTTATGTTGTCAGTCAGTTTATGGTAGCAGTTGTTTCCACTTAGTATATTTCATTCCTTCATATTCTTTGCTTTATCAGGCAAACAATAAAAAAAATACTTTTAAAACCATCAGATCTCATCCTTCAATGATTCTCATAGGCGACTACAACGGGATATTAATGATCACAAATCCACCACAAAGTTCTACATCTTCTTGTGATCATCTATAATTTCTTGGTAAAGGAAAAAAAAAAACCCAACCTTTTATCTCTCGCTCCAGCACTAAGGCAGAATATCTAACATACCTTGGCTCATAATTTTGCTGAAATTGTTTCGCTTTGCTTCCTAACAACTAGCATGGGGTGTACATTATTTCTCACCCATCCCTATGGTGACAACAAGAGTGCAATATAAATAATACACAATGATGTGTTTCACGAATGAGCAAGTATTAATGTTGATTTCCATTTTGTTGGCCACCAAAATCAGCTCAAGACAACAACCCTATCGTACGTACCATCTAAAGGCCAAGTGGCCAAACCTATTCACAAAGGCACAAAACAAGGATGGTTGTTCATCATCTTAAATCCAAATTGAATATGCTTGAAGCATCTCTAATTTGAGGGGATGATAACAAATGTGAATACGATACTTAGATTTCAGCCATCAACCTTGAGCTATTGGAATCACTACAAATCAACAATAAATTTTTTCATTAATTAGATTATATTGTATAACCTGATTTGCAACCATGTCCATTCTGGTGAAACTTGTATACAAATGTGTTGTCGTGGACCAAGAGAGGCAATACAATTTCTTCAATTTCCACCAAAGTTAACAAATAGCAGTATAAAGCATGTCTCGTAAAGCAAGCATAGAAGAAATATACTCACAGAATCAATCAAAGTTTCTGGTGAATAAGTCGAATTTAAGCCATTTTGTCAAATCCAGAAAGATCATGTGGATCCACATCTTCATTTGGACTAGTGCATCTGTCACCATGGGTTAAGCAATCGCTCAGTGTTCCAGTTTCCACCACTGGAAACTGGTTCAGAAAACAGGTTCCGCCAATAGAAACAGAACTTCTTGATTGCCCTTGATCAAAAAACTCCCTCATATCTACCCTATCTGTTTCATTGCTGCAGGAGTTGGGAACAATATAAAGTGATCCTGATGGATATCCTACATATTCAGGAATACTCCACCGACTGCTGACATAAGTATGAAATGGAACTTGCTCAGAGGAGAAACTTGAACTAGGAATGGATAAGCTTTTGTCCAAAGGGCCATTCAGGACATCTGTTATTATTGGTGTAACTCTAGGTACATTATCTTGTTGAAATGAAAGTTGGCTATAATCTCTAATCGAACTGCATTCATCCAAGGCATTGTGGTTATGGTTCACAGTATCAAGAATGTTTTCTGCTACAATATTAGTTGATGGCTGGAAATGGGTGAATTGTTTGGATTGAAATGCACTGAAATTGTCATCAAGATTGTCGCCAGTTAGCATTCTTGTTATTGGTTGAGTGTGGCCTATCATAGAGTGGTTCATCATAGCAGGACAGTTCACTGTGTGCGAGTTAGCAGATGATCGATAAGAAGTTGCAATGGAATTTGGAATCACAGGAGTAATGCTGTGTTGTAGAGTGGTAGGTGATGGAAGAGATGCAGCCATACAGTTCTCATCCAACATATCAATAACCTGCTGAACCTGAAGGACACTTGATGACAGAATTGGTGCTACTGAACTTTGAAGGTTAAGTGTTTCACAGGATTCTGACACCACAGCATTTAGCTCCTGTTGTGCCATTTCTGTCAGATTGTTTTCATACTGAGCATTCAAACATTGGAGATTGTTTGCATTGGAAGAGCCTACAACTTCAAGGTTGCAAATGGGAAGGGAGGGAATAAGTGGAGATTCTCCTGTGGACTTTAATAGTAGTTTCTCTAATGTTCCATGAATAGGGAAAACAGGATTAGACCCTTGTGCATCTTGCGGCGGGATAGTTTGGTTAATTGCTGAAATGTCTTGCAAGGCAGTCAGGGCTTCTGGAGTAATTTTCCTCAAGATTGATAGAGTTTGGTTATCAAGTGTTCTGAGTTGAGAGAAATCTGCATTCATGGAAGCACATAGTAGAAACTTTCCAAGTTCAGCGTTGTATTCAGCTATTCCATTCAATTTCTTCAGCTGTAACCTGAATTTCTGCATTTTTCATATATAACCAATAAGACCCACCAATATCATCCCTGCATGGAGGAAAAAGGGCAAAAAAGGGAGAAAAACATACAATAAGAATAGGTTACTAGCTAGGCACTTGTGCCTTGGTTTTTTCTTTTTTCTGTTTTTTTTAAAATAATTATAAAATAAAGTTAGTTACATACATGGTTGTTAAAGTTGGTATTGGAATGTTAGAATAGGTTAAATATGAACTGGTAAGAAAATTTCTTTTATTATTAATAAAAATTACACCATTGATAATATTATATTATTATATTGATATTGTCAATAATTATAAAGTTAATAAATCAAAATAATATCAATAGTATTTATTGGACATTAGACAATACTAATTTCATATTAATATCAGATTATCATGTCTACTGAGTAATAAACAAGCTACAAGTGTAAATTTAGCAAGTGGTTGAGTTCGACCAGGTTGTTTAATGTGTTTTGCTTTTAAGTTAGCTTTGATCTATATTTTTGACATGTTCATCAAGTGCACAGAGAATTGGAATAGTTTATGTAGGGACTCAATCATGACTTGATCAAACTAGTTTGGTGGATGGCTCGAAATAGCTGAATTGACTATTTGTTGGTTTGATAGCTCGAAGGCCTATTGTCTGGTGGACTCAAAAGGCGAAAGGAGAAACATGACGCATGGAGAAAGTTTGGAGAGCTTAGTGCAGCCGAGTTACTAAAGGCCTAAAGAAAGGGGTGAAGGATGACACATGAAAGAAGCTCAATGAGCTTGATGCATTCGAGGGATTGAGGGACTGACACAAGACGAACTTGAGGGTAACAAGTAGAATCAACAAGGTTGAAGACATAGAGGCGTGAAAGTTGTCTAATTTTAGGCTTTTTGCTTTTGTGAAGCATCATAGGGGATGATGTGTTTAGCAAGGTAGGGGTACACCTAGAGACTTGGTTGAAACCTTTGACTAAGGAGAAATAGGTTCCAATCGTAGTTTATGACTTACCTAAATCCCAAATTTCATGTAGGCTTACAAGAGTTAAGTCAAATGAAGTTCGATTTGTCGCTCAATTTAGTCAACTAGATGATCTCAGTGATCTAGAGAGTTCGTACGACATTGGATTCAATGATTAGAAAAGTTATGTCCAAGCAATAATATGGATGGAGGTTCAATCCTAGCGATTGGACGCTTGCGAAGTCACCTAAGGACATAGTCATCAGCTGCTCAATGTTCATCTGTACTAGAGAAGTCAACTAAAGCCTGTTAAAGTTGACTGAGGAAAAAAAATGTGATTGTTGGAGCAGCATCTATATCAGCTGAGTTTATGAGTGATCAAGAGGTTGCATGAGTACATACCTATACTCCTTTATCATTGTACTAATGATGCACAAAGATTTCGGGCTTGACAAGGCTGAAGGCATTAACTCAAGCTCTTTGGATTTTTCTTTTAGTCAACTTGCATTTCATTCTTGTTTGAGAGTAAAGAATAAAATTGTAAATATCTCTGGTGGAATTATAAGAGATTTACAATATAGCTTGCCCATCGTTGTAAGAGAAACATGATAAGTTTTGATAATATGATTTACTCTAACTAATATTAATTATTTAAATTCAACTTAAATTTAACATTAATAACAACAACAACAACCAAGTCATATCCCACTAGGTGGGGTTGGCAAATTTAACATTGATATAAATATAATTTAATATTAATTTCAATTGTGTTAGATTAATATTGATTATTATTAATATTGATCAATTGTATTATAAGTAGATAGATAAATATTACTATATATTAAATTATTATTTATATTTTAGAATAAATTGATATAAGTTTTATTGATAAGTTAACAATTAATATTTAGGATTGTTAACATTTATATCACTATAAATTAAATTGTTAATCTTTTTTAGTACTAATAAATATTTTTGCTGATAATTTACTAATATACATCCTACGATTACGAAACTACAAATATCTAAAACATGCCTCTCAAGATATTGAATCTGACGTTGATTTTTTTCAAAGCAGTGAAAGTGTCTTCTAAATCTCCTCCATAACTTTCCTTTGTCCTATCCTTGACTACCATGCCATAAACCTATATTTCCATTTTCTTTCGAATTTTGTTCCTAAAAGATCTTATTCATCATTCTCTGCTATGCTTCACTTGCATGGATTATACAATCCAAATAACATAACTTGATAGCAATATTCCTCCATTGGTGATGAAGGGTGTGTGTTTCATCTTCATTTGTCATTTTAATCTGATTTTGAGCTGAAAAGGTAATCATAACCAATAGTAGCTAACTGCTAGAAGTTGAATCAACTAATTGGTCTATCTGAGGCATAAGGAAACAATCTTATGGGCATGCATTATTCTAGTCCATGAAATCCAAACATATGCCACATTTCCATTGACTTTCTTAACTATGACCACATTTAAGTGCCACTGTGGATATATTACTTCTCTAATAATCACAGTTTCTAATATTTATCAACCTATCCTTGTATTGATATTTGTCTCTCAGTAGCTATTTCCAGTTTTTTTTTTCTGTCTAACAGGTGATAGCTGCCATATTGATACATGGCTTACAGATACATAGACACTTCTTAATTTGGGTATAAAAAAGATCTGGAAAGTAAAGAGGTATATAAAGTCAGGCTGGGGGAAAATAAAGTAGATGAAGAGAGGCAAACAAAAAGGAAGCAAAGAAAGTCTTAGTGAAATGAAGAGATAGATTAGAAGAGAAGCCTCATCAAGTAACATAAGAAGAAAAGGAGGAGAACTGGCCTCGCTTGGTGACTGGCATAAAACAAAAGGAGAGGAGATAGGGGCTGGATGCATAGAAAATAAAAGAGGCAATAGATGGAGCTTACTGAAATGAATAGAGAAGAAATAAGATAAAGAGGAGTTAGGGGTGAAGTTGTTGGATAATTTAATTCCTATACTGTAGTTAGACTAGTCATGTGCTGTTTGACATTTGACAATAATTTTGAGCAAGGTTTAAATTTTTGAGAAATGCAAAGTTTCGATTTAAAACCAGAATAATACTGTTTTTATATCGTATTGTATTGTGCTGACATAATTTCGATACTTTTTAAATATAAATACATTAACAACAACCAACCCTTATCGGCTTTTAAATATAAATACATTAATTAAAAATATTTTTATTAATATTTGATTATTATAGATACTTATTATTTACCTTTGAGATATTGAAAATTGAATTCAAATTTTAATATTATCTCGTATAATGTTTGAAAGTAAACATGGACGTGTTGGTGCTAGGAGCACCACATCGAGGCTATGTTTTGATGTATGCTAAGTTTAAAGTTAGTCTTGTGTTATATTGATGGATGTTGTCAAGGCAACTGAAGTCTTGGTTGGAAACCACGCGCAAAAGGCAGACAAGGCAAGGAAGACTTGGTTGGGAACTAAGCAGTGAAAGTTCTAGTGGGACTAGATAGTGGAAGATCTAGTTAGGAACCAGACAAGGAAATCCTAATTAGGAACTAACTGAATCAAGTCCGAAGTCAGTTGGGAGCTGAGGTCTTAACAGCAAGTCCGAGCAAGTTAGCTGGAGCTGTCTTGACAACTAAATCTAGATGATGAGCTGAACATCCGGCTAAGGTATGTGAACTCAATAATACTATCTTTACCGTTCTCATTACGCTTTATTTTTGCAGGAAGCTAGGCGACCAAAAGGTAGTTCGAGCAACTGGCTCGGGATAAATCTCAATTGATTAAGTCGGGAGGTTCCCGGTGACCAGAGCGAGGAGTGGGGGAACCTCGACGTCCAGATGACCGGAGATAGCTTCTAAGTGGCCGGAGATGACTGATCTAGCAATTCGAAGGAGACAGTCAAGATCAAAATTTAACCATGCTCCAATCGACCAGAGTGGCTCTAAAGAGCGCGGAAAAGTTATCGATGGTGATAAAATTTTCAACCACATCAGCATACTCCAGTCGACCGAAAGGTTACCAAGTCAGTGTCGACAAAGATCTATAAAAGGCGGCTCACGGCAGTATTTCCATATCAATCAAAATCTCGTTCTCACTCTCGAATCTCTTTTCGTATGTGCTTTGCTTCCGTCTGTCAAACTCCAATCCTTGTAATCTATATTTTTAAGTTACCAAATTAGATTTTATTGTGCTTACCTTGATTAGATTTTTTTCAAGGTTTCTCCACCTCCAAGCACTTTATGGAAAGGAGAATATTTTAAATAAGAATCATTATATTTTTTTGCTAAATATGAAAATTTTTAGGGTTAAATGGTAAAATAACCCAAAACCTAGCCCAAATAACCTAAAGCCCAGGCTGCCCAGCCCATTTTTCCATCTCCTCCTCCTCTGCTGCGTACGCCGACTCCCCGCACGCGCGTGCCTTCGGCGCAACAAAGGGGCGCGACCCCTTCGTCTTCTCCTACGCAAGCACAAAACCGACGACAATAAAGGTGCAACAGCCGACGCCGACACTTCTTCTCCTCTATTTTCTTCTCGCGATTTGCCCTAGCATCAGCCGACGCCGCCGCTTCTCCCCTTCTTTCCCGAATCGCTATAGCTTCTCCCCTCTTTTCCTTCCTCGTTGTGCTATCGATCCTCGTCGGCGCTGAACGCCGAAGTCGGCTGGAGCCCTAGCGACGAATCCCTTGCCAACACCCTTTTCTCCCTCTCCTCTTCTCTGCTAACTCGTCGACGCCGAGTCGTGCCCTAGTTTCGGCCGGGTAATCCTCTTACTTCTTCCTTTTCATGGGGAAGAAGATCGACATTTCTTCCAGACCACAAGTAGGAAGTTGTGGTGCTTATCCTGTTGCCAATCGTTGGCTGTGCTTGGGTCACGAGCAAAACCGACGCCAACGATCACACTCCGATCTCTACTCAGTATTGTTGTTGTGCTGATATACTCAAGGTAACTAGCTAACCCTAACGTTTGATATGAGTTTTGGTCTATACTCAGTATTGATTTAGGGTATTGGTTTGGAGATCAACAGTTGAACACATCTCCGGCCACTACTTCCGGCAGCTAGGACCTCCGGGAGCAACTGTTCCGGTCCACAGTAGAACCTATTGATTGGGTGAGTTG
>JBAMIB010000053.1:1937197-1957903 GCA_037177415.1 Kaempferia rotunda | reverse complement strand
TCTCCGCACAAAATATATGGAAGTACGTCATTATGATAAGATAAGGTGCAATAAACGTAGATTAAATGCAATGAAATGCAAGTAGATGTACATGAAATAGTGCATAAAAACATACATAATCTACGCACATCAATATATTAGTAAGTGTTTTGTATGTAACCTACGTGGCGTACACCCGGGGAATGCCTTGTGATAGGAGGTAGTCCATTGTCAACCTGGACTCTCTAAGTTACCCTCTTCTACTTACTGACATTACGATACTCGCTAGGGAAGACAATCCATTATACCCTAGCTTGGTAGATACAGTACCTATTTAGACATCTTACAACTCATAGGTATAGAGAATAGGAGATGAATAATCCATAGAACATTAATAACTATCACAAGGAAACCAAAACCCTAGAATCATTCTCCTTTACAAAAATCAACCTCCTCTTCTTCTATATTCTTAGTGCACTCTTTCTCTTTCAAAACAACCAACTCTCAATTGTCTAGATAATTCACTATGCAAAGTCAACTAATACTTAATCATAATCCCTGTGGATACGATAATCTTTTAAATTACTTAATGACAATTCCATATACTTACGGAGAGACAATAGCAAGTTGATCAACTTACTCTTTGCAACATAGACATTTTACTTGCTCCTGAACATCCTCTGAAGGTTGTGTAACTTCTTCTGCTATATGCTCTTGAACATCCTCTGATTTCTCTTCTACATCTGCTACAATATCAATTAATTGCATATGTTTCTCTAAATTTGATGGAACTAAATTAACTATTATTTTTGGTGAAGGTAGGCGGGCAATCATCGTCTTTATTGTAGATACACATAAAAATGTCTAGTTTCATTGGCATATACTTGGGAGTGCAAAGTTCTTATATAGCTCTATGATTTTAACATGTTCACACATCCATACCTGTAAACAATAAGTATGGTTATAAATTTTGATTCAACATAGTTAGAGTGAAATTTATGAATTTACAATAAGTATGTGTGCAAATCCTTTTAGCATAAGAGTTTGCTTTCCCTGAAGCCTTGGTGGCTTGTGCCTTTGGGAGAGTATGACACATATGACCGCCATTTGTAGGGCCATGTATTCATATACCACTTTTTACTAATTATATCTACATATATTTTTTAAAGTCATCTACATAATCAAGGAGAGATTTTACGGGTAGTCTAGATATACTACTAGTAGTAATAAATAAAACACATATAAAAAATATAAAATAACAAGTTGACAAAATAATGTATCAGATTTAGGTGATGATTATTGTAGTTTGTTGATGTTTAAAGACTTGTTCTCTACTTCATTCTTTGAACACTCTCGATCCTTGAAATATTGAAGGTATAGTAGGGTCGAGCTTGCATTCAGCTACAAATTTACTTCATCACCTTGATCTAGACGGTCTAGAATCAGTGTAATATTTTTTCTTGTGAAACTAATCTTTGTATTTTGGAAAATGAAACTGATCTGGTCAGATGATCTAGTCAGATCCGGTAGTGAAGAGCTGGTCAATATAGAAGTCAGCTCAGCACAAGAAGTCCAGATCAGGTCAAAGAATGTGTCAAGTCACCTTGGTTTCCAGAAAGGCAAAGTCAGCAGCAATAGCCGGTCGGTTGACCGGGCCGGATGGACGAGCAGCTCCATGGGCTTACCGGGCATAACATCCATGGAAGACACTAGTGCTCCACCTAGTTAGATGTAGAAAGTCTTCTTCAAGCATACAGACCGGTCGGCGAAAGCTCACTCGCCAAGGTCAACAGCCGAGCGGATCACGTGGATGAGCAATCACGTAGGCAGAAGCCGCTCGGCGGAAGAAGACAGGAGTCCTCTGTCGTTTAGCGTAACGACATGTCAGAGAATATTTCATGTCAGTTAAAAAGCCTATCAGGCGCAGACACGTGACGACTGCAATCATGAGCAGTTCATGTAAAGAAAAGTCCAAGAAGGAAAGATATTAATGCGAGTGTGACACATGTCCTTCAAAACCTTAACTTCTTCAGGTATAAATAGAGTCTCTCACATAGGCCAAAGGGACGAAGAATTCGTCATTTACGCCGTTATTTTGCCAGTTTTCTTCCTCCACTACGATAATTTGGGCTAACTTGAGCGTCGGAAGACAAAACAAGGGGCGACGACTCCCTATTTGGTTTGCTAACGCTGTTTGTTCGTCTTCGTGTGCGCAGCTCCACATCGACAATCTTCTTCCGACTGTACAAGATTCTTCTCGGTGTCTGCTGACTCATTTAACAGACAGGATCATTTAATTTTAAATCTTCACCAATATTCGAACAAGGCTAGAGCCTCAGTCCACAACTCTGCAGCGACGATGCTCGATGGATTTCCACCAGCAACAGCTTCACGAATCCCGTGCGTGCCTTCGCCACTCAATTCCCTTCCCTTCTGCTCTGAACAACATGGCGCGGCGTGTCGTCTTCCAGACGAGGCGCTAGAGGTACGTGCCTCGGGTTGGTGATTTGCCTGTCTTATACGTCAATACAAAAGATGTGATGGAACACTGGCACGTAAACAAATCCCGCAAGGAACTTTTTCTCAAAAGATCAACTGGATTCGAGTATGCCGCCACAAATTGACACTGACCCGTTTAATTGCTCGTCGAAAGAACAGGTTGATGACCACCAATGGATGTGCTTGCGGCAACAACTGTGGGCTCTCTTTTGCCACTTGATAGAGACAAGAAGTAATTTGGAAGGTTTGCGTGTTTAAAGAAACCATTGACAAACGTTACCATCACAAGTAATTCGGTGCTTGACTGCTTGGGGCTTTGGCTCTAGCTCTGGCTCTGCGTTGTTTTCTGTTCTGTTCTGGGATTGCTTCTTTCTGCCATTGGGATGCCTTATCGTTACTGGTAAATGGTAGGATCATGGTTACTTGTGTAAATATTCCTTTGACATGCTATCGATGTTTTGAAAAAGATTAACCCAGTTTGCCTTGACTATCTCTGGGTGGTCCTGTCCTATAAAAATTTTTCATCGATAACCAGGTAAATCAGGAAACACTCACGATGGATGGCTCAGAAATCCAACATATGTTAAATCATCTCCAATCTATCACTAAAATGACAAATTTTGTGATGGATTGACACCAAAACCCTCCAATACATACACCAAATTTCACACTAAATATCGTGTGGTGAATAGTGCAACACCAAATATAGTGTTGCACTATTCATATTACCATATTTGGTGTTGAAGAATATTTTATTTTTTAATTTTATTATATAATTAATAAAATTAAATGCAATTAATTTGTAATTATTGTTTTCTTTATCTTTACCTATAAAATATTTAAAATTAATTAAATGTAATTATTAATTATTATAAATTTAAATTAAATGTATTTAAGTATCCTATTCAAATTTTATTATGTCTATTTGTATAGAATTTAATTTATTAATGAATTATTAATTTTAAATATAATAATAATTATATAAAAATATTAATAAATTAAAGTGTATATTGATAATTAAATTATGAATAAGAAAAATAAAATAACATAAAAAATATTTAAAGGAATATTTTAAAAAATATTCTTTTATGGTATAATATGGTGTGGAGGGGTTGGAGTTGAAATTGTATTTGATATTAAAATTACACTATTTTAATGTGAAAATAATATTAAATTTGGTACTATAGATTAGAGATGGTCTAATATCTTCTTATTTAAAAAAAAAACTCCTATTGATTCTCCCAATAGAATCTGAGCTGGGTGCTATTTGAAAATGAAACTAAAACAAAAAAAATTATCTTTTTTTTTTAATTAAATCACGCAGTGTATGTGGTAGCAAGTGGCAGCATCAGCGGTGCATTATATGATTCATCTAACACCAATAATTTTATTCAAGAACAAGATTCGTCCGGCAATGTGATTCGCTTCAAAAAGTGTCCAGATACCGTAGCCAAGTCCAATTTCTTACGCCGTGAAGTAAACAAAATAAAAACCAAAATCATTCAGCAAGATCTCTGACCATGAACAGTGTTCCAACTTTCTGCTTGTTTGATCAACCACTCTGGAACTTATAAATACCCAGCACTCATCGCATCCTTTCATCACCGAAAAGGGCTAATAATATTTTGATCTTGTTCTTAGCATTCTCTCCTGCCATTCAAGAATGAAAACCATCCCTCTTCTTACTCCCTACAAGATGGGGAAGTTTGACCTTCCTCACAGGTCAGTTTAGATTCTTTCTGCGATATTGTTAAGATTGAATTATATATCTAGGATTCGCGTTACTGATCTTTATATTAATTTTTGTCCAAACAGGATTGCTATGGCACCGATGACAAGATGCAGATCTTACGGCAACGTTCCTCAACCTCATGCTGTGCTCTACTACTCACAGAGAGCCACCTATGGAGGTCTCCTGATATCAGAGGGAACAGGGGTCTCAGACACTGCTCAAGGGTACAATTCTAGCCCCCCCAATTCCATTGATGAATTATATATTCATCCATGTTTAATTCAATTAAGTGATTCACAATACATGCATTTACAGATTCCCAGACTCTCCTGGAGTGTGGACGAAAGAACAAGTGGAGGCATGGAAGCCAATTGTGGATGCTGTCCATGCAAAGGGCGCAGTGCTCTTCTGCCAGCTCTGGCACGTTGGGAGAGTTTCCCACAATGGTTACCAGCCAAATGGTCAGGATCCGATCTCCAGCAGCGACAAGCAGATTCCGATCGAAACGCTGCCCGAGGGCAACGAAGTCTACTCTCGTCCTCGCCGGCTGAGCACCGATGAGATCCCTGAAATCGTCGACTCGTTCAGGGCATCCGCCAGGAACGCCATCGAGGCTGGTAGGTCAATTCTTCAAGCATTTTGTCATTAATTTTGATTACTGAACCTGAACGCTGCCAGTTAATTAATCTATCCTTTGGCTGGATTCAGGTTTCGATGGAGTGGAGATCCACGGAGCCCATGGCTTCTTAGTCGATCAGTTCCTGAAAGACAGCTGCAACGACCGCACCGACGAGTACGGCGGCAGCATAGCCAACCGCTGCCGGTTTGCGTCGGAGGTGGTGAAGGCGGTGGCCGACGAGATTGGAGCCGACAGAGTCGGGATACGGCTGTCGCCGTTCTCGGACTTCATGGACTGCTGGGATTCCGAACCGGAGGCGCTCGCCTTGCACGTCGTCGAGGAACTCAACAAGTACGGCATCCTATACTGCCACATGGTCGAGCCGAGGATGGAGATGGTGGACGGCAAGTTGAAGATCCCTCACAAGCTGCTGCCCATGAGGAAGGCGTTCAAGGGGACCTTCATCGTCGCCGGAGGGTACGATCGCGAAGAGGGCAACAAGGTCGTGGACGAGGATTACGCCGATGTGGTGGCGTATGCTCGGCATTTCTTGGCAAATCCTGACTTGCCGAAGAGATTCGAGCTCAATGCGGCGCTGAACAAGTATAACAGGGACACCTTCTACACTCAGGATCCAGTTGTTGGATACACCGATTACCCTTTCCTTGAAGATTAATTCAATTCTTCCTAGTCCTAGATTCTGTTCTGTTCCGTTAATTCCTAATTGTTCTAATGAAAATGCAGCCATGCAGCCTGCTGTCGTCAACCCTTCAGTTATTATGTATTAATTCTCGCATTTAAAGATGGATTTTGAATAATAGAAAACCTTCGAACAAAGATTTTGATCTGGCTAATTGTGAATGGGCACGAGCAATCTACTACGGTATTTAAGATATTTAAGAGGTGGTTTATTTTTTATTTTTTAAAAATAATCATAAAAAGTGTATTTATATTAGTTTTTACCCGGTCCATGTGAACCAATCGGGTTTGTTATAAAAGAAATGCTTAAGGCCAAGAATTCGGCCCAAAAGCGTCCGCAAACCTACCGCCGCCGCCCCGTCTCGTCTACCATCGCTGGCCCAAAACCTAGTCCTCCAATTACCGCCGCCCCAACTCGTCTGCCATCGCTGGCCCAAAACCTAGTCCTCCAATTGCCGCCGCCCCTGCCGTCGTCGATCTGCGGCGCCGCCGCCGTTGAATAGCTCGGTGTCCTTGTACTCTTCCTCGAGGAGTTTACTTTTTTTTTTGAGGTAGATCCTTCTCTCGTTTCTCGTCGATGTTCTGTTAGAAATTACTCTTCTCGTGAAGCAATTCTTTAGGGGGGATTTCAGAGTTTCTCACTTGCGATGTCCTGTTACTTCGGTTTCGTACGATACGCCACAAACTCTATTTAACGGGTTGACATTCAAATAAATAATTAGATAATGCAGATATGCTGTCCCAATCGTTTCCTAGGTTATGATACACCTTCCTTAGACATCGTATGTGTGCTCATTGTTTCAATATTTACCAAGCATTCGAGTAAGTTTACTTGTAAGCATGTTCTCGAAAGTGAATATACAACCTCATCAGGTATGGAACAGAAGGGCCCGAGTAGTTCAGCTTTATTGTTGTACTTGTTAGATCTGATTTGTTCATACCTTGAAGTGTTCCTATATCATTGGTTGCATATAGTCAAAGTCTTCTTAGAGAAGAGAGTTATATAATTGTAATTATTTTTTGGATTTTGTTATCTTGTGGCTGTGAGTGTGGTTAAACTCATGATAACTAAAGAATCCTTATAAATTTAGTTGCTCATCATACATTTCCATTAACTATTTTGGAATCTTTCTGAATATGTAGCTGTTTTGTCAATCTCAAATCTTATGTTAGAGATATGGTTATGAGCAATTGATATTTTTCCATCCTACAGACAACTCTTCCTTTTTTTTTTTTTCTAATATCTATTTTATTTGCCAAATAGCTTGTCCATGTTGATCTGTAGAGTGAGCTGCATGAAACTTGCAAAATATTTCCTCACTGACATTTTATGACTCAATCAACTTAACGTATATTATTTCTTTTGTTATTTTGGTGAATGCGCACTCTACTGGGACATTCTTTTTTGCTATAATTGATATAGTTTCATTTTCTTTTGGGGATTTTTAAGTTGTTACAGGTGCTATGCTAACGTTTTAATTTTTTTTCTCAATATTATACATGTTTGATCCCTTTTTTTTGTGTGAGTTCTCTCTTGTGATGTATTTACATTGTACTATTTGATCTTGTTTGTTCTTTACTCTAACTGCTCTGTAATGTGTCTGAGTTGCAAAGTTGCACCTGCCATTGTTAGGAGTCTTGCATTATTCCAGATTAGTAGTTGTTTGTGAAAATACCTCTTGCATCTTGACTTTTCTTCCTATTTGCTTCTCAGACGTGGGAGAATTTCTATGTGCATTCTTACCTATATATAAATTTGCAGATATATGTTTTGTTTTGTCAGTATGTAGGTGTGTGTCAATAACTGCAGGGTTCTATTTCTATGTATCATATTTGTTTTTCATTAGTTCAGGCGTCATAATGACACTTTAGTGCACATGAAAGATGTATTATCACTGTTAATGTAAGTGGAATGTTGGAGTGAATTTTTTGTTTTTCTTATTTATAAAGGCCATCTCAAAAACATAGGACCTTCCATCTTTGAAATTTTGTTCTTTTGTTTTTGAGTTGAATGTTGCTAGATGTTGAAGACTGCATCATTAGTGTTTGTATTGACTTGAGAACTATTTCTTCTATCTTTATTCTACCAATTGGACTTAATTGTGTTTAAGGAATGAAATTTATCATTGTATCTAAACTTCATGCAGCATAATGGAAGCAAGTGATGCAGAACTAATTAACACAGAAAAAACACCACCTGTTAGAAGGCATAGGAAAAAAAAGTCAATGGTATGGGAACACTTTACTGTTGAAACTGTATCTGAAGGATGCATACGGGCATGCTGCAAACTCTGCAAACAAACTTTTGCATACAGTAATGGCTCGAAGGTAGCTGGTACCAGCCATCTCAAAAGGCATATTTCCATGGGTTCCTGCCCTAAAATTAAAAGTCTTGAGAAGCAACAGCTTGCTCTCACACCAGGTGCAAAAAGTGATGTAGACACGACTGATCCACCCAAAAAACGTTATAGAACATCTTCATTTGGGTATGGTTTTGACCAGGAACAGAGTTACACATTTCTTGCAAAGATGATAATTCTGAATGAATACCCTCTTGACATGGTTGAACAGCCAGCATTTGTATTGTTCGTTCAGAGTATTCAACCACGGTTTAGGATGGTCGATGCCAATGTCTTGGAAGGTGAAATTCTATCCGTATATCACAAGGAGAGGTTACATCTCATGCAGGTCTTTGGAAATATGTCTGGAAGAGTCGGCCTCACAGTTGGTCTGTGGACCACTAGTCAAACTCTTGGGTATATTTGCCTTACTGGACATTACATCGATAGTGATTGGAAGCTGCAAAAGAAAATGCTTAACTTCATGATGGTAGTTTCTCCTCATTCTGAAATTGCTCTTAGTGAAGCTATTAGTGTCAGCCTTTCAGAGTGGAATATGAAAACTAAGTTGTTTACGATTACTGTAGCTAACAATTCTTTGTCACATGAAATCTATAGTGCTAGTCTTAGAGATCATCTTTCAAAGAAGCACAAAGTCGTACTGAGAGGTCAGTTATTTGTTGTACGTTGTTATGCCAATATCCTTAATCTAGCTGCAGAGGTTTTGACTGCTTCAATTCATGGTATAATATACAACATTCGGGAAAGTGTGAAATTTGTAAAAGCATCACCAGTGCAGGATGAAAAATTTTCTGAGATTGCCTCGCGAATTGGACTTCCTGGCACCAAACCACTTTCTCTTGATGTTAGAACATTATGGAACACCACTTATCTCATGCTTGATGCTGCCTTGGAGTATAAAGACGCATTCACTTCCTTAGACGCGTGTGATGATAACTATAATGAAGCACCGTCACCTGATGACTGGAAGAAGGTTGAGGTTGTTTGCACATACCTGAAACTTTTACATGACTCTGCAAACAATGTCATGGGAACGCCGGAACGAACTGCTAATATATTTTTTCCAGAAGCATATAAGATCCTGCTAGAGCTTACCAATGGAACATCAAGTGAGGATCCCCTGGTGAGCAGCACTGCAAAGCAGATGCATGAAATGTTTGACGAGTATTGGAGAGATTGCAGCCTTGTCCTGGCAATTGCTGTAGTTATGGACCCTCGTTTCAAGTTGAAGCTTGTTGAATTTAGTTACTCAAAACTTTATGGTGATGATTCTACCAGATATGTTAAGATAGTGAATGACAGTGTTCATGAATTATATCTGGAGTACGTTTCCCAGTCACTTCCATTAGTACCTTATGTAGATCAAGGTGATGATAACCACATGAATGGCGTCGGCAGCAATCTATCTTCTTCGCCAAATGTGACTGGCTATGGGCTTATGGACTTTGATATCTATCTCTCTGAGACAGCTGTGAACGAATCAACAAAGTCTGAGTTGGACCAGTACTTGGAAGAGTCCCTTGTGCCTCGGACTCATGTCTTTGATATCTTAAACTGGTGGAAACTCAACAATATTAAGTATCCGACTTTATCCAAGATGGCTAGAGATGTCCTAGCGATTCCTGTATCAAGTCCAGATTGCTCCTTTTTTGGCTCCGGGGCTGGAAGCAGAGAACTTGATGAGTACCGAAGTTCATTACGACCTGAGACGGTGGAAGCCCTTTCTTGTGCTAAAGATTGGCTCCAATATTCACCCATCACGATAGAACAGCCATCAACTGCTATAGTCAAAATGGAACCCTAGTACTCCATGGCACTGTGGTAAATATTTCACTCCTCACTAATATTCGTAGGACAGTTACTCATACCCTTCTATCTATTTCCTTCTGCAGAACATTATTTTTAGTCTCTATTATTGCGTTTTACTCATGTCAAATTTTCATCTCCGGAAATTGCTTCTCTCTTATTCTTACTCTTAAAATCCATACATTTACAGCCTGTTATTTAAGAATGTTCAGATCTTTTCCCTTTTTACCACTTCCCCTTTCCCCTTTCCTGCTAACCATGTCTCCTTGTTTGTCACTTCGACAGCATATTTTATCATTACCATTTGTTTAGTGACTTAATGTTTCCAACGTTAATGCAAGCCTTGAATTTTAATTGTTGAAGGATCAAGTTCTGAACACACTCTTTTCAAGTTGCAATTCAAGCTGCATGCCAGTTGTTTACTTTATTAGACCAAGATAGGTTTGAGGAGCAGGCTGAGTAGTACAAGATGAGGTTGTAGGGAAGAAAAAAATTTCCTTTTAGTAACAATCACCATCTGAGACGTACAGAGAACTACCTTATTGCTTTCAATTATGCTCCATATGAGATTGTAACAAGCAATTGTGTGAGCTAGACTTCTGATGAATTTGTTAGATCGGATCTGATTAGTCTTTTGGCGTGTTTCTAATCTGGATTATCATTATCCTTATTGGATTGATTTGTTAAGAGGAAAGAGTTAGCGCTAGATAGACATCATGTAGTGTGAATTCGAGCATGATGTCAAGAATCCAATTGTTGAGCTTGCAGATGAAGCTTTGCTAGTGTGAGGTTGAAGAAAGCCAAGCGGCACACTAGTGTGAATTTTCAGTCCTCTCGTCTCAATGAAGTTAAAAGACCTATTGGTTGAAGTCCATGGTGCTCAATTTCACCATCACGTGTGTTGTGAACATCCAGCCTCACCGTTGGCATACAACATTATGCACACTTCTATGTGATGTTGTTAGCATTGTGTTCATTTTGAAATTTGAGCACCTATGTAAGTGGCATGCTTAATCGAATAATGTGCAACATTGGATGCTCATATTCAGACTGCTGAGGTGTTGGCGACTGCACTCATTTCGAAATGGTCTTTGGGTATCGATAACAAGAGTGGTAGAGGAAATCTTTTGTCCAGCATTCTCTCTTTACCTAGCTACATGTTGGCATGTAAATATTGTTTTTTTTTTTGTAGTCATGCAACTGTTTTTTGTTGGTTAATAACTTTTTTGTAGCATTTTTTTTTTAATTATAATATGCTATCTTACGCTACAAAGCTGCATTGTTAAGTCTCTGCCCCTTTCCTCCCTTTTTAAATTTTGCCTCTTTTATTCATTGCATTTTTTTCATAATATAATATAATAAACATATCCAATATAACAACAACATTAACTTATCTAATTGCTGTATCAAAAGAAATAGTAAACTAAAAATAAAGAAATAAACTCCAACGGAAAATATAGATTTATGATAATAAGAAAACTTTAATTTGAGCTCTTGAGATTCATAAGATTAATAGAATGTTATAACAATCAATTATGCAATTTTCATTTTGGTATTCTAAACGTATAATTATTAACCAATAAACTTGTTATATATATTTTGTAACTTTTTCTACTAAGGTTTAGTCAAATTGCCTTGATGCATTATATATTTAGAGCAAACAACTACGTGAAAGAAATTATAAGTTAAATTATTTGATTGCCAAAATGTTTTAAAATGTGTTAAAAGTGGATACATAGTGTCTTAACTGATTAAAAGATGATTAAAAAAGTAGAATGACACATGAAAACTAATTAAGCAATTAATTAGTGTCTCGAATAAAAGCAACTCCAACTATAACCGTTTGGTGTATATTTGACAATGGAGATGATAATAAATTTTGATTAAGGTGTAAATGAGTTTAATGATAATTTGGGAGTTGTGGGTTATGAAATTAGGAATATAAAACTTATATTTTGATTCTAATTTTTGTCTAGCAAACATGAAGAGAAATAAAATAAATTTTATTTCTATTCCAGTCTCCTAAACCGTCTACTAAGTATTTCTCATTTTAGCCTTTTAAATCCATCTACCAAGCAAGCACCTCATAAATATTAAAAGAGACACTTATAACGCAATGAACCTTCGTCACGCTGACTCTCCATCTCCGTTTAGTTCTTTTTTATAAAATTTTTTATCATCTGTTTTTTTTTTTTTTGGAATTTCACATCAAATCTACTTTATAATTGCTAAAATTTCTCGAAATGTTATCTACCTGTTACATTCTTCCCTTTCTTCAGATTGAAGCACAGATGATAAATTTTAGTCGCAATTGTAATAATATTTTTTATAAAAAATACCATACATATCTAAATATCATTTCCATTTTTTAAAACAGAGAAAATTAAAAACGTTTAGGGCGTATTTAATTGAGGATTATTATTGATAATTTTAGTTATCTATGATTATTAATATTTTTTTTATTTAGTAATCGGAAATTCCTAGTTATGATGACACATCAGCATTCAGCATTTTGGGTATACAAATCGAAATTGAAAAACTTCAGAAAGGTAAAAGAATTTTTTTAATTTCAAAGTTAAAAATTTTTTTAGATAAAATTATCCTTAAATATTTACCAAACAAAAATAACTGTACACAGCTATCAAATATCAATATCAATTGTATAAAATCCACGTTCGACATTATACCCGACTCACAAAAACCCTAGGACGGCGATCCTCCCCTCTCTCGCGGCCTGGCGGTCTATTCTCTTGCGACGATCCTCTCTCACACAGCGATCTAGCGGTGTTCTTCCCTGTCGCGAAGGCATTCACACTTGCGACACCCTAGCTTCGTCACTCCCTCTCGCTAAGGTGTTCCCTACTCTCGCGAAGGCTTCTTGACTCACGAAGAACTCTATAAGCGGCTTTCACCCCCTCAGAAGGCATCCCACTCCCGAACATTCCCCACTTGCCTTCCTGAAAAAGGTATGATCTTCAACCCTATTAATACGGTGCATTTGCATGGAGAGACATCGTAAAGTAGTAGCTACAAATTGATTCTCTTGGAAAAAAATTGAGCAATTGTGATAGGAAACAGTTGGAAATTTTCATGTATTTGATTTTTAGATTGTGATACCACTAAAATATCAGTTGCTAGGGATGTGATGTTTTTTTCTGCAGTTGGTTTGTTATAAACACCAGCACCACAACATAAATTACACGATAGCAAGCAACTCATAGAACAAGAAGAAGAGAAGATCATAAAAATAAGAAGAAACTAGATCAAACAAGAGTCACAGGTTTAACATGTTCAAATGCTTGTTTACACCCATGGCTGTACTGTTGGAAGAGGATTCTATTATGTCATCATCATTATCTCACATCAGTTGTCTTCAAATCCTACACAACACCTTTTGAGAGATGGTTTATCACTTCTTTTATGAAACGTGAAATTTGGAGCATTGTCACATTATAGATGTTCCATCAACCAGTTTGCTCTAAATAAAGATTAAAATCTTGTTCCTTCTTAATTCTTGTTGAAATAGAAGTTGTAGGTTTCTGTTTTGTATTATTAGGTCTTTTTGGACCTTTAACTCTCTTGTTCTACCTCATATTTTTGGATTTTCTAGCTTGCTAGCTTACTGTTTGGTTCAACTTGCAAAGAATGATTAATGTCCTATTGTATGTCCAATTTACAAACAGAATTCTTGTTCTAAGCAGAATTTGTAGGTTTCTATTCAGTATTATTAGTTTTTCAATTTTATTAAAATTTGAGATTTTTCACCTTGCTAATTTACTGTTTGGTTCATTTCCCTATTTACATGATAGGCTGATATGGCTTGATTAGCAGTAAGGCAAGAGATGAAGATGATTTTTGTACTCATTATGCATATGAAGATGATGGAAACCAAGTTATTTATGCTTTTATCGTTGGCAATGGTCTTAGCCATTAAGAGGAGTGCTTGATTGAGGGGTATATCATATGCGTATCAGGCATTGCCTAGATATAATATTAGGTCTATAGACTTAAATGAGATGGGTTTTCATAGTGATCAACAATGTGTTGATAACTATAGGATGGATAGGTCTTTAGCTAAACTTTGCTTTTTTCTAACGACTCATGGAAAATTGAAAGGAAACAGAAATATGTCAATTAGTGAATTTGTAATATCTTTTCTTCACATTATTGCCCATAATGTGAAGAATAGGTCCTAAAACACCAAACAACTAGATCCGGTGAGACAGTTAGTAGGAAATTTCATTTAGTTTTGAACTCTATTCTACGGTTACACAATATTTTACTTAAGAAGTCCTAACCAATCCCAGAAAATTACACAAATGAGAGGTGGAAATGGTTTAAGGTACAAGTATATAATTTCTATAAATTTAATTTTTTAAATCAATTTAATGTGCATAATAAAATAATTTGATTTTATGATACTTCTTTGAGTGTAGGGTTTTTTGGGAGCATTAGATAGGACCTATATTAATGTCAATGCCCCAGCAGATGATAAACCTAGGTATCGAACCAGAAAAGGTGAAATTGCAACTAATGTCTTGGGTGTATGCACACCAAACATGCAATTTAGTTATGTCCGACTGGATTGGGAGGGATTTGAGGCAGATGGTAGAGTCTTAAGGGATGCTATTAGTAGGAGGAATGACTTGAAGATTCCTCAAGGTAATTAAGTTATAATTGTTGTAAAATAATAGTCACTTGTAATATAGTTAACAAATATTTGGTTATATATATATATATATATACACGTTCACTTGTAATATATATAGGTTGTTAGTATTTGTGTGATGTTGGATACACAAATCGGGAGGATTTTTGACGCTATATAGAGGTCAAAGGTGCCACTTGACTGAATGGAGGCAAGGTTACCAACCAGCGACAGCTAAAGAATACTTTAAAATGAAACACTCTCAAGCGATAAATTGCATTGAGAGATGTTTTGACATTTTAAAAGTTAAATGGGTTATATTGAGAGATAACAGATAAGTCATTTTATTATATTAAAACTCAATGTAGGATTATTTCGGCTTGTTGTATTTTTCATAATTTCATAAGGTATGAAATGACAATTGAGCCGATAGAGACTGAGCTTGATGTCCTTGAGTTAAATGAAAGTGATGATGATGATGTTGACGACGACGACAACGACGATGATGATTTGATCAGGCATTGTGAGACTAGTTCTGCTTGGACTGAATGGAGAGACAAGCTTGCAGATGATATGTTCACGAGCTGGCAATCATCAGTTAATTAAATTTAATGTTGGTACTTATATTTTGATATACTTTGGATTGAACTTGGATGAATGTTATTTTGGATTGAACTTGGATGTTATTTTGGATTGAACTTGAAGCAGCTCAATGCTATTTCTGAATTCTCTGAGTAAAAAAAACATTGTCATTTTGTCTCCATGTTATTACGTGTAATATTTGATAGTGGACAATTTGTTTGCTCTTTCATGTTGTACTCGTTTAATTTGCCAATTGATTTATATCTAATGTACAGTTATGGTGGGCATGTGTGTTTGCTTCATGGTTTTTAGAATTCATTCCAGCTCCAAATAGAGGTACTTGGATGGCTGTATTTCAAATTTTCTGGACTGTTGGCACAATTTTGGAGGCTTCATTTGCATGGGTATGAATTTTTGTGAACGAGCTAAGGGCTAAAAGTGTCGGAAGAGATTCATGTATTATCTTCTTTTTCTTTTACAGGAGAATTGTTGAGGTCAAAGCTAACGAGAGGATAAGGGCACTGGAAATATGCATTAGTTGTTCAAACGTTTGTTGCAGGCTTGAAGCTGATGTTTCCTTGGTCCCTACAATATCTCAATCCGACCCTTCTAGTAGGCTCATTCAGTGGCCTTCTAGTTGATCTTTCCTTGTTGAAGCTTATGTTTTTGTGACTTTGTTATTATGGATTGCTTGTTTCCATTCCTTTGTAATTAACTGATTAAATTCGATCAGTGGCCTTTTAGCATGTATACCTAACTGATTAAATTTGTTCATCTCTGCTTTTACGTTTGCTTGCATATCACTGGATTAGTTTTTATCTAGTGTTAGAGCGTTTTCGAGCAAGACTTGTGAGGCTAAAATCATATTTCACTTCATAAGAATTATTTGACCTCGTTTGGTTGTTTGACGCTCACAATTTTATCCTTAAATTGACCTATTAAAACATTTGTCTATTGGGTTAAATTAAGTTGGTTTCTTAAACCATTCTCAATTTCTCAGAAAAACATCTTTTATAATTGAACAACATTTCCAAGCATGTGTTGAATACTTTGTCAATGCCATCTTTTGTAAATATGAAAAAAAAAAAAAAACAAATGGCATGCTGAAGAAAACAAATGGCATGCTGAAGCGAAGTACACTGAATAAACCGTTACTCTATTCTAGATTTCTTATGCACATATAATTATATATATTTTTATGTACTATTTGACACATTTATTTATATTTCATGAGTATAATTTACATTTACTTCACTCTATTTCATTATTATAATATACTTCTATTTATTTTGTACAGAGATATACTCTTTACTTATTTTCATTTAGGACATTTTTCAGCAAAATGAGAGGATTTCCAATACATACGGTCGAATACAGGGGACACACGTCCGTGTGCCTAAGACACACAGTCGTGTGGTTAGGCAGCAATAAAAGGGGTTATGGCTGTGTGAAAACACACAGTCGTGTGGTCAGAAGGAGCCACGGCGGTGTGAAAGCACACGATCGTGTGAGTTTGGAAGTGAAGAACCCGAAGAAAGCCCTACATGGCCTTGTCAAACTACATGACCATGCCAATTGGCACGACCGTGCCCCCCATTTTCCAGCACTAGGCCTCACATGATCGTATGGATCTACACGGTCGTGTGACGGCCCATGCGAGGCAGGGCATATTGCCTATAAAAGGGGATTTTCTCCCATTTTCATGGATCTTTGGTATAGGGGCTCCACCTCATTCCATGGGGAATGGTTCTTCTCTCTCGGGGAACCCTAGATCTACATCAAAGAGGCTTCTTCGACGATCCGTCCATCTCCAGAGTAAGGAGAACATCCAAGAAGACTGGCGACATATTGATAAGCATCATCTTCTTTCTATCTTCTTGTATTGAATTGTGATTTGCTATTTTATTATCTTTTGGATTGTTTTTCTTTTTTCATCGAGTAGAACTCCGATTCTTAGGATTTAGAGAGTAGTTGTGATATGATATTGATGTAAACTCTATGAATTTGTTAATTTCCTATTTCAATGACATGTTTATGCCTTGTTCATATTTGATGAAATGTTGGAAGTGAAGGTTGTGTACTTGAATGTTTCATTTGATTGAATATGTGTGCAGATTGTTCATTGTCGTAGATGAGGGCGCTCTAGATTAAAGTGGTAAGATCTTGGTGAGAAAATGTATCTCTCCTCTCATCTTGAGTACACCCATTTAAGGGAGAACAATTCTACACATGGATGAGTCTAACACTTGAATTAAAGGGTTTTCCCTAATTATATGTTAGTAAGTGTTTTGTATAATCTAGAGATGTATACTGAGGGAGGCCTTGTGACAGAAGGTAGTCCAATGTCAACCCGAAGTCTCTAAGTTATCCTCTTTTACTTAATGACATTAGGATATTGGCTAGGGAAAACACTCCGTTATACTTTGGCCATATACTTACGGTACTTATTTAGACATTCTACAAAACACAGGTGTAGAGAATAGGAGATGAGCAATTCATTGCATGTCAATTACCATCACAATGAAATCGAAATCCTAGAATCTCTCCCCAAGGTTTCCAAAGATCAACTTCCTCTCTCTCTTCTTTCTAACACTCTTTCTCTAGTTTAACCACATACAACCAACCTACAATTATCCATCACTACTTGACCATTCATTGTGGAGTGTCTTCTCAAAGTATAATTAATGGTTAGAACAAAATCATTGCGAGGTTTGTAAAGTAATGGGTAATACTATCAGAGGTTATTTCAAGTTTCGCAACATGGAAACATCATGGATAATCTCAACAAAAAGTTTGATTAAATGACCTCATCAAATTTGCACATCAATGGATTCGACTGGAGGAACCCATAATTTATTTTTTACAATATTCAATATCAAGGAAGTTAATATTATTTAGGCCCGTCAATGAAAGTTCTTGTACCTTCTCAGGAAGATAGAATGGAGGAGTTGGTGGAGGAAGTATCTACTAATCAAGCTCAAATACTCATGAATATCAAGAAAATGAATAAGAGCAATAATATAGACTCATCATGCATTGGAATGTCGATTCAACTCTCAATAAGGGAGGGACTTCATATGAGCAATGAATATAAGGATGAGCTTATGGATAGATAATGAAAAATATGGGAAAGCTTCAAAATCTCTCAAGCTCAAACACATGAGATGAGCAAAGATAATGAAGATGATCTTGGGGTAAATGAAATAGAGACTTTGATAAATGAGTGCACTGCTCTAATTCTAATACCTCCATATGTCAAAGATCTAGAAGAGTCTTCCCTTTTTTTTTTTTTTTGCTTATGATGATGTTCAAGATGAAAATGTAGGAACATATGCTATTGATGCAAAGCCCTAAGAATCATTTTCCTTTGTTGATAAAAGTGTAGGAATTTATGCTTTGGAAGTAAAGTTTCAAGAATCACTTTCTTTGGTAACACTCATGCTTGAATATTTGCTTTTTTTAATGATTGGTTATAATAAGTTTTTGTTTGATATTTCTAAAGCTATTAACCAAATCCTTTCCGAGCATGTTGGGTGTAGGAAATACATTGCACAAAAATCACATGGATGATTTCAGGATGAACCTTGAAGATGAACATATTTGCTGAGAGATTTAGAACTTTATGTAGGAAGGTTCTAAAATTTTTAACGCCACCACAGTCAAGATTTAAGTTTAGTGGTTGTAATAAGGGGTCAAGTTAAAGAACTTAAACAAGCGCTTCTTGGGATACAACCCAAGGTCTTTTTTATTTTCATTTATGTCATTATTTTATTTCTTTTTTTCTTACCCAATCCCTCTACTCAGTTTTTCTTGTCCAATCTTCTTTTTCAGGATTCATGGATTAGGATGAGCATATAGATAGAGGAGTAATTCCAAAGCTTGAATGACATAGATATATGTCACACTTTACTTGGTAACTCCTCTTCCTTTCATATCTCCTTCATATTTGATTATGTTTTCATTGAGACAATGAAAAATTTAAGTATGAGGGATGGATATATATGCACATTGGGTTATAGGTTAGTTCTTTGCATAATAAAATTTTCTAGTTACATCATACATCATGTCATTGTTGCTTATTCCTTATAGTAAAATGCTAGCACTTTTTCATCTAGATATTTATGTTGTGTTTTGGTATACTAGTATGTCTTTTGATCTATGTTTTCCTATCCATGCTAGCATAAAGTGAGCACTAGTTTTATCGAAGAATTTGTGTGTTGGCCTAGTTTTTTGATCTCTTTACACTTTGCTTGATTTTGATGGTAAATAATTCTAAAAATAATCATGATTCATAGAACCAGACTAGTACTCTTGCTTCAATGGTGTCCTTTCGACTATATTTTAGTTTACTGAATAAACTCGGATCATGTAAGCTCATTTGGAAAAATGAAAATTCTAAAAAAAAAAGAGATTTGTTTAAGTATGCCATTTTTTTTACAAACACTCAATTAATAATAAGTGATTATAAAGAAAATTTATTGTTATGAGTGGAAATATGTAATTCACCCTTTTGAGACCGAGTTAGGTTACTAAGGAAATGAATACTATGCTTCTTTTGATACCGAGTATTCCTTTGAAACCTTGTGTAGTTTGAGTGGGATGAACCATGCGTGTGGTAGATAAGTACCTATCGCTGAAAGTATTAGGAACACAGTTAGATGACGAATTGACTAGGAGTAGAGATTGATACTTGAAAAGTTTAAGTCACTTGTTGTACTGATCACAAAGAACTTCTACTTAGCCATATACAAATAATTTTTATTTGATGCTCATTAATGAAACTACATGATATATTGATTCATTAGAGATTATTACATATCATCTACGCAGATAAATTTAGATTGCAATTTTTGCTTAAGGACAAGTAAAAGTTTAAGTCTGGGGTGTGATACGTGTAGATTATATATGTTTTTATGCACTATTTGATGCACATCTACTTGTATTTCATGAGTATAATCGATGTTTACTTTATCCTATTTTATTATTATGACATACTTCCATTTATTTTGTGCGGATATATACTCTCTGCTTATTTTCATTGAGTATGCATTTCTCAGCAAATGGAAAAGATTTCTAGCACATATGATTGAATATAGGGGACGCACGTGTTATATTTGAGAGGTGTCCTAAGGCAATCGCCTTATAATTTATACTATTTACATAGATAAATAAAGATTCACTATTTGAGTATGCATTATTTATATGCTTGAATGGTCTTAGACTTACTTATGGAATGTTCAAAAAACGAGTTATAGTATGAGAGAATTTGTGATTGGATAACATCTAATGAGCATTTCTATATGTGCAATTATGAATGTATTGAAATAGTCCTTAGTCGATGAATTGATGAGTTCGGACATCATCCATTCTGTGAGTATAACACGGGTTATACTTCTTGGTTTAACCAAGCAGTTGTTACTCACTAGCTGAAGAGTTAAACGTGAATGATAGTTATGGTAACTAGTTCATTGGAGTGATTGGTTGTAAGGCTTTATATAATTCTTTACATATATAGATATGTCTGTGAAGTTCTTACTGCAGCTCGAGTGTAAGTTTCCTACGAATTGAGGTATTCAAGTCACCTTGGTTATGGATGTAACGCCCGCCCTTATCTGCCCTAAGAACGGCGTTACTTGCTTACTTACTTAATAAAACTACTAATGCGGAATTAAATAAAAAGAATAAGCGAGGAAAACATGCATGGATTTTTTTTTCTTTTAAGTACTGGAGTGAGAGCTTAAGCTACATATGCATCATATAGACATGTTTGGTGTATTTCTAT
>JBAMIB010000053.1:1882533-1896325 GCA_037177415.1 Kaempferia rotunda | reverse complement strand
AAAAGTTTTTGTATTTTTTTCTATTGAAATGGCACCATATTTTGGAGTTGAGTTTTAATAATAAGAAGAATCTTAGAACGAATACAATAGATCATTATTTTGATAAATATGTTTATATAGGTAGAATATGCTTTTTATCTCTTTTTAAGGATTAAAAAATATTTAGGGCTAAATAGCCTTTAGGAAGGGTTAATTTGTTCAATCAGATTGGATGGTTTTGCTGCCCTGTAAGAATTTCGTACCTAAGCATGATAGTTGTGGAATAATTAGGGATGCGTGATCTGTTCGAAGGCTCATCACTAGTACTATTTTTGTTCAGTTGAGCATGTTGTGTCTTATTTATTGTAATTTTTACAAATAGTGGTTGTTGCCATGTGCAAGTAGAATTGGACAAAAATCTCACTATAAGTTTTTCATTCCTTATGTTTCTTCGTTTAACTAATTTTGTTATTACCCATTTGTGCTTTTTTTCAGTCTTGATTGATGTAGTGGTTGTTCATTTTACTTCCATTCTCATTATTTCAATTTTTTACACTCCTAATTTACTTATGTGGAATTGTTGTTGTCCTTCTAATATTTTCTGCACTTTGTAAATGTTGGCTAGCTTTATGCTTTTTTTGTTTCCTCATAGTTAGCCTAGCATTATAGATATCCACACCCATAGTTGTTCGTTGGGCTTGAGGGTTGAGTGTTAGATATTATTGCCTCACCTAGATTTGCTTCAAATATCTTTTTCTTAACCTTCTTGATATTGTTTTCAAGTGAAATATCTAACACTATCATGTTTACAATCAACCCTACCATTATTATTCAATAGAACTTAAACTTGAATTCTCAAGAATCTCTAGCTTTAAACTTTGGCATATGTATATTTTTTCTATGTAAAACATAACTAATTAACATAAACAATAGTTAGAACTATCCCTCCATTATATCATACACATTTGTATATATATGATTTTCATTTCAAAATTATTACGTAATATATTCTATTATGCCTTTGATGCACACACACAAAACACAAATCACCAATATGCTTCTTATGATTTAAAGAAAATATTCATGCATATCCATTATGATCTTGATCAATATTGAATTATTTCTCTGCTTCAAAGAGTTTTATTGAAGCTTCATATAACAAAATACAAGAAATAAAGTAATATTCAAATTGTAAAGGTTTTGTCAAATGCTTAAGAATAAATTTCAAACACACTTATATAAATCCATAAAAATATATGTTTATTACAAACAAGATTTGATACTCACACTAAAGGCCTTTCTAACCTTCAAATCCAGAATTGCTATAAGGTAATGGAATTCGAAAACAAAGCATGTCCCAATTTATAGAGGATCAAGAAAAGTATTCATTTTTTCTGCTTATTCTAAGTTCTACCTTTAAAAGTTCAATAGATTATGTGTAAATCATTATTAGATGAAATAAGGACATAGAGACGAAATAATGTATAGTGTACAGGTGATAAAGCTAAAAACTAAAACGTAATTGATTGCTATTATTTTTAAGACTTAGGTAATTAAATTAATTAACAAATATATACAGAAGAACAAATATAAATTAGCAATCTAATTAAGAAAACAATTTATTATAATAGAAAGTTAATTAAAAGTTATACAAGTTATATTAAGTAAAATTAATCATATTATTATTAATAATTCAATTAATTAAGCATCAAAACCATATCAGCATTATATGAAACCCAAATTGATTTTTCTAGTTATAGTTTTTGTGATTTGTTTACAAACACAATCTCCAATCTTTTACTCTTTTATGGTACAAGGTGCACTGATATCTTATATTTTTATGCAAATTTTCTCCTTCTTTGATGTGTTTGCCTCATATATACTCAACACTCTCCAATCAGGAAAATTGACAAAGAAATTAAATTGGTACACCAACTAGCTTGATAAGATAAGTACTATAAATGGACACGATAATATTTGATAATAGAAATATTATAAAAAATCTTCCATTTGGAGAAAAACAGTCCTATATTTCTTATATGCATCCTGTTTATTACAAAGCAATGTGGATGATTTGACTACTTTTCTTTGTTTAAGATTAATAGCATTCAAGACATTATTGAAATGGGGGTTAGTCATCTGTGACAGTTCTAGATTTGACAATAACGAGTCTGGAATAGAAGTAGCAGGTGTTATAACATTCTTCAAATGTGGCAATTCGCCAAGTTTGTCTTTGTGCTTTATCTTAGAAAATATCTCTAAATTATTTAAGGGAGCTAATATTTAATTTCTGATTTCCTTTTCAATTCTAATCAAAGGCAGACCACCAATTCTTTGATTGAGGGTAAGCCCTAGTTGTTGTGCCTCACATTGCATTGTGGAAGAAGCTTCATGCCCTCGCTTTTCATCAGCTTGCCTTAAATTCTCATATTCTGAATCGGGGCAAGCAAAATGCATCAAGTGTGGAAGTCTTTTGTTGACACCACATCTCCCTTCATTTCACCTACTGATAGATCGGAACCACATGTTTGATCTGTGCGGAGCATCGATAAATGGCTGTTTAAATCATGGACAGGAGATTGTATCTCCTTGGGTGCTAATGCTGATCTTGTCTTGTTGAGTTTGACTAAGGAGATAAGGGTCTTAGTTTTTTGTTTTTGTCGTTGATTTTGGTTCCTTTTGGGTATGTTTGCATCAATTGAGATTAATGGATCTTCCATTATATACCACTCTTTGATCTCGTATGATGGGGAAGTCCTACAACCAAGGTCAATCAAGAATGATAACAATCATGGGAAGAACATATTTTCTTAGATGAGTACCAAACACCTTTTATAAGTGATAATGAGGTCCTGCGAAATTCTAGGCTAAGGTTTCTAAAGCTGGTTGATATACAGTTCTGAAAATGTTGGTCCTTCACTAGCACTATGAATGTCTTGTTGGTGAGATATGCTCTTTCTTTATTAACTATGGTGTCTAACTTCTTTTACGGCATGCATATTTGGTTTATGGTGAGGAAAAGACATGTCTGCTTTAACCAATTGTGCCCTTGTTTTTTGATTTGCCCTTGATATTGATATTGATGCTCCAAAGGTAAGTTCCTGCAGGACTTTGGACATTTTACATTGCAT
Source organism: Kaempferia rotunda (assembly GCA_037177415.1). Classification (NCBI taxonomy): domain Eukaryota; kingdom Viridiplantae; phylum Streptophyta; class Magnoliopsida; order Zingiberales; family Zingiberaceae; genus Kaempferia; species Kaempferia rotunda. The sequence continues at coordinate 1,893,215 of JBAMIB010000053.1, read as the reverse complement.
ACAAGTAAGTTGTTCCAATCAAGTTCTTACTGGAGTATTTTTTTTTTTTCTTGTCATTTTTCTATCTAATCTGTTTAGTCTAAACTCCCACTTTTATATTTCAGGAAGAGATATGTCTGCCTCATTTGTCGACAAATATTCTGGTAACAATAATGATAATACTATGAATGATTTAAGCAAAATAAGGTTACCACCCACTTCTGATTACGACAATCAATTCTATTCTCCGTTGTTGTGCGTCAGTTGTGGTTGACCAGGTAAATTGGTCTCCTCATTAAGTTGATGGGTTTTTGTATTAGTTACGTGAATTGTGAATGCATTTCAAGACATTTTTGGCTGTTAATTTTTCTCTTCTTCTAAACCCATATGCAAATTCTTTCTGGAAATGGACATGCAGAATTATTATGTAGGGGACATGCAACACAAAAAGACACTTAAGTATGAGCATGGAAGAAGAGGCTAAGATAATGTTGAAATTACTTATTTTGTCCAATTGTTGGCATTATCTATTAATGGATGTGGCTCCATGCTTATTGGTTATTGTTGTTGTAAATTGATGTAGTTTTTCACAACTCAAGAGGATTATCAAAGCTGTGTTATGCAATATCATACTTTCACTAAGTAGAACTTGAGGCTTAAAAAAATATGGAGTACACTAGTTTAAAATGGTTTTATTCCTTTGTTCTCTAGCAGATATTGTTATACATAGACCTACTACTACCTCCATTCTTCAAAGACTCTAGATAAATGAACGCATGCAGAATAGTGATATAACTGTGCTGACTTGCTAACTCTTGTTGATTCTTATCAACACCTTTTTAATATTTTCTCTCCTAATGTGTTTTTGAAGATTAAAAGTACCCCATCCAAGGTATCCATCAACCAAAATTTCTGTACTAGTGCCCAATCTCCTTGTTCATTTTTCTCCAGAAAGATATTTCAGGATCATGGAACTCTTGGGAGTATTGCATGGGTTAAGTAAGATCATAGAGCAAAACCTTGGTGCCCATCTGCAATCTGGTGATAAACCGTGGCATCCTGTTGATCTTGCAACTAATGTTAGAACTCTAGTTTGACAGGTATGATCCTTAAATTGTTGATATTCATCTCAATTTTCATACATATCTTAGCCCCACTTTTGGCTTATTCTTTTTCCCGCTATTTATATATGGAAATTCGTTGGCTGTGTGACATTCTCTTTATTTTGTTTTATCCATATGTTTTTGAGTCTTAAGCTTCTGAGGACTATCAAAGATGTTATGGGTGGGTTGACTCATAGTTTTGTTTTCTTTTTGATTGGAAGTTAAATCAGAATTACTTCTAGAGGAAAATTGCAAGTGCTGTATGATATTATTATGATGTTTGGGGAAACTTGCAGTGAAACATCCCATTTTTTTTTTTTAATTTTTTAAGCCAGTAATTAAAAGATCAAACCTAAATAAGCAAACCTCACAGATTCTACATCATGAACAAATTCCCTTGACATCCAAACCAATTTATTTTCAAATCACCATAAAAGACATTTAAAATCTTCAAGAGAGCAGAAAGTGCGACTACTACAAAAGAAAAAATATATTCCACTACTAATCCCATGACACGACTCAGACTAGGAAACCCAACCTCCAAATGCATGAAGGAAAAAAAAACAAGAAAAAAAAACGTAGTCTAAAGGAAGAGGCCCGCGGGTGTGCACTGCCAGCAGGATCATGAAAGCTTATCCATCAAGTCCTTCCGTCTCCTCATTACCTGCACCATATGGATCTAACGAGTCTAAAGACACAACAAGTTCAACTTCTTATAAAAATAACAATATTCGCATTTAAGAGATGTCGATAAATCGTTAGGTTAATCATCATGAACATCTTCTGACTTTGTATCGTGAGCCTCCAAGCATACCATACATTTGCATTTAAATGTTTTAACGAAAGGGAACCCCCTTCATGCATTGCAGTAAGTTGATTATCAAACGTAGTTACTTTATACATAAATCCTCAGGTCGTTTGGCCAAACTTTTCCCTAGTACTAGGTGGGTAAGGTTCACCGGACCCTTCTTAAGCCGGATTCCCAAACCTTTATTATTTTGGTAATAAATTGACACTAATATCCTTGCAACATTTTTGATTCTTTAACTCCTATACCGTAACGTTTAATTAACTCAGCATATAACATAATCCTATAAAAAAAAGAAAGAAAAACTCACAACAGAAGTACAAATTAATGCAAACTGATAGGTTGCTATTTTATTAAACTAAACTTCATGTAAGACATTCAAATGAAACAATAAACATCATTGATTAGGAGAAATAAAACAGTAGGAAATTAAAAACAAGTGTACTTAAATATTAATTAATTCACCCATATATAGTAAACAACATCTTGGCCTTCCATGGTGGCAAACATGAGATAAAAGAAAACCAGTCAAACAATTCAACGTGCTACAAGTTGGAGCAAGTTCAAATATAGAATTTATCTTTTAAATATATATAGATTATTTTTATTACACTATCCTTTTGGTCCGCCACCTCCAACAGGGACATTGACACCTCATCAGTAAATCCATTCATTATATTGTGAACTTGAGGAAAAATGGTACAGTTTGTATACGCCTCAGTATTAGTCAAGGGTATGAAATTTTTCTTTCCTGGCCATAAATTACAAACATGTTATTCTGGAATCTTTTTTCCAGAAAAAGAAAAGCAAACAGAAAAGCAACATCGTTAACCATATTGCATGTGTTCAACATCAAACCATATGTCATGTGATCTATAAAATACAGAAATTAAGATTCAAAATCTTGCCAAAACTTTACTGTAACAAATCTGAAATTAAATCCGCTAATCACATACCCCACAATAATCATAGAAACTTCTTTATTATGACTCGTATACATCGAAAAACCATGAAAGAAAAACGTGCGACATTTATCAAAATATCTTAATAAAATTCATAGGGTGCAGTAAATTCAAAATCTACAAAGGAAAACTTTCCTTGATGTCTTACGCACGAAAGCTACCCGGCGAGACGTAGGGAAAAGTAAATTTTCAGTGCTCCGATGTGGTTCCTCTTCTATCTCTTCCAAGGTTGCTAAGGTTTCGAATGAGAGTGTAGGGAGGCCGACGGCTACTAGGATAAGGGATGAGGAAAAACAAAAGAAAGTATTTAAAGAAGGTCGACTGGGTTGGGGTGCTAGGGTTGGGACCGGATTCATTAACTTATCAACATATTAATCTCTTAAACCCTTTTATGGTTAACCTATTATTATTTTTATTTTTTATTATTATTCATTAAGTAATTATCTAATTAATTAACTATTTATTTATTATTATTATTTTATTATAATACTTTTCCTTTTCTCTATGCTACAGTATATCCTCCTAATATATAAAGATAAATCTCTTAAAATTAAGGATGCGACAAGTATGAGCTAATTACACTTCATCTAGAAAATATATTACAAAATAGGGATAAAATAATAAATTGCCTAGTTTGAATTTCAACAAATTGATATTGCAACTCTACTTGTATGAGTTCACTCCCTGCTTGATTTTGAGTTCACTCCCTGCTTGATTAAACATCTCCTGCAGCCGGCCAGATGAATTAGACATAATATTCTTCATCATCCTCTTCTGATGTTTAGTGCTCTTTAACCAAGCAACTCCCAAGGAAACCTGGATATTGCATCCCCTTAAATTGGGGGAAAGATCTTCTATCTGGTATCTCAAATGAATCTGCAGAGAGAACAAGGAAGACTATACGCGTAAGGATATGATATCAGTTAATTTGATTAGATACGAAAATTGAGACGTCTATTAAGTACGTTGAAGTAGTCCCCGAGCAAGACTCCTTGGAAAGCCATCACCTCTTCAATAAGCCATCCTTTTTTATGAGCTACAGGAGATTTTTGCTGGGTGCTAGTCACTTCCCCTCCATAGAGAGATAAGCTCTTATCCATTTTGTAATGAATTTGTCTCTGGTAGATATTCCCTTTGATCGATTCCCATGGTGAGACAGAATAGTCAACACAGCCAATCTTTTTCATTACACTTTGCTCCAAAGAACTCCCATCAAATAACCCCATCAACAATTCCAACTGTTATTGAAAGTTATTTTCCTGAGCATATCTTGATAATAAATATTTAAGTTGAAAATTTGTTTGACAGGAAACAACTTACCTCAACAAGAATGGAAGAAGAGAACACATCAGACATTTTGGCATCCTCCAAACCTAAAAAGGATCCACTATCCTCACTCTGCAAGCTTCTCGTTCCAGATTCTTCAACTAACTGCAACTTCTGCTCGGTGCTCAATGCTTTTGCTTTCCAGAGTGCCATGATTGTCCTATTGGCCCATCACAGAGTGCTTCAAATTCATAGTATACAACAAAATAGGGTGTGGGTATGGCATCACATTGGCATTTGTATTGCAAAAATGTATATCATAAAAACATTAAATTATATTATTTAAAAGTAGTATAGCATTTGGTAACTTGTCTTTCAAAATTGTTTGGTAAAGCAATTTTTTACATAGTATTTAGTAAAGAGAATATGAAATGAAAAAGAAAATCTTCTGAAATTAATTTGACTTGATAAAACAACTAGGAGAAAGATAAAGAATTTGCACATCATTTTTATGAACTTAGAAAAAATGAGACAATTATTGTGTTCAATTTTTGGAAGATGAGAAATATTCTAGTAATTATGTTGTTATGCAAAATGAAATTGCTAGTATTATAGCTAAGGTGATTGTAACAATGACTTTTCCACAACTTTATGTGTAAATTTAGGAACAACTTTATTCAAGAAAGGCATTGGAGCCAAGGAGGGAGAAAAAGAAGGTAAAAGATATCCCTTCATCTTTTTGCTTTGAAAGATAGGTAAATGAGACAAACAAGGAATGACCCATCTTCTATATATATTCAACCAGTAAAAAACGGGGTGAACAAGGGGAGAGAAATGAGGAAAAAACACTTGCTTCCTCTGTTCTTTTGAAACTGGAATGCTGCACCGCTATCATGCTCCTAGTTATATATGACAATGCTCAGGCTGAGAGGAATAATAACAGAATATATGGGGATTATCAGGCACCATGGCACTTAGTTGGAACTTAACTCTGCCTTGCAAACAACTACCCAGAGGTGGCAGAGGCTAAGGTAGGGATGGTCTGAAACTTGGAATCCAATTGAAGATTTCCCATCTCTTCCTCCAATTAAATACTTAATCAATCCTCTCCCTTCTCCTTCCTTTCTCTACGCCCACTTCACACCTTCTCGTACTTACTTTTCTATCTTGATCCTGTTGGATTGTGAAGAGAAGCTAGAGGGAAAGTGAATACAACCTTGTGCTAGTATTGGTTGTGTTTGCTTGTTATCTACAATGTTAGTATATGAAGCATAAAAAAAAACAATAGCAAATGGACAAGAACACAAAACAAAACTAAACAAAATGCAAATAGAAGACAACGATGTAACATGGTTTGGCAGAACCCCACACTCTAGGGAGAAGGCATGAGGATCACTCATCCTTTACTCATTTTACAACCTTATTCATCTCAATCAAGATCATCTTCACATGAGTCCAGATCACCATCACAGGAGTCATCCCTGCCAAAATTGTCTCCACAAGAACCTCATCCTGTGCAAGTCCAAAGATCATATGCAAGTGGAAGTCCAAAACTCAACTCCTAGTCCTAAAAATAAGATATGCAAAAATTAAATTTCTCCTATTCTATTTGATAATGATTTACTTATTGCCTTAAGATAAGGGACAAGAAAGTGCACTACACATCCAAGAAATCCATTGGCCATCTCACAGAAGTTTTTTAGCCAACTTAAATGCCATCCCAATTCCTAATACCTTGCTTGCAGGAAGCTTTATCTGATGAGAAGTGGAGAGAAACTATGAGAGTAGAGATGGAGGCACAGGAGAAGAACAAAACGTAGGAAATCGTAGAGCTGTCACAAAATAAAAGAGCAATGGGATGCAAACGAATGTTTGCCATGTACTCAAAGCAGACCCATCTCTAGAGAGATACAAGGCCAGGTTGGTTGCTAAAGGCTACAAAAACCTATGGAAAGGATTATTAAGAGACATTTGCACCTGTTAGAATATTGCAAATATTCTAGAGATAATTTAGTATCCCTAGATATGAATAGGATTAAGTTTTATCTCTAAATATGGTTAGGGATAATTTAGTATCCTAATTTGGATTAAATTTTGATTTATTTCCTAGAATAGGTCAACCCTAACTTTGTATAAATATGGGTTCCTTCGTGTAATGAGATAAGTTTTTCTTCCATGAAGTTTTACAGCACCGTTGGCTAAGGTGAATACAATGAGGGTTCTATTATCCTTAGCTGCAAATTTCAATTGGGATTTATAACAGTTTGATGAGAAGAATGTTTTCCTTCATGGGGACTTAGAGCTAGAGATATATATGGAGATTCCACCCAGCTTTAGAGGAGAGATCAAAAGGAAAGGTGCAAACTGAAAAAGACATTATCCAAACTCAATCAGTTTATGAGAGCTTGGATCAACAGGTTTACAAAGGTGATGATTAAGACTGAGTATGAGCAGTCAACGGGATCATACATTATTCATCAAACACACACTTCAGAGGAAGTTATTGATCTTTGGTGTATGATGATGATACAATTGGTAATGGAAATGATGAGAGAAAAAGGAGGCCTTGAAAACTACTTTTTGAAATCAGACTTGGGGAGGTTAAAATATATCCTTGGATAGAAGTAGCTCTATCTTGGTAAGGTTTCTTCATAACAGAAGTATGTAGTTGACCTCTTTAAGGAAATTAGTAAATTAATGTGTAAACCTCTTCTTCAACTCCGATTGATCTTAATCACAAACTTGGAGATATGAATGAAAGGCAGTAGACATGGAAGGGTTCCAAAAATTAGTTGGGAAGCTAACATATTTGGCATCCACTCAATGAGGCATTGCCTATGTTGCAAGTATAATAACACTAAAAAAGTTCACCTACATACTGCAAACCAAGTTCTCCACTACCTGAAAGTTAATCCAGGAAGAAAAGGATTTTATTTACGAGAGATGAAGAGTTGATTGTTGAAGCTTACACATGCAGACAATGTAGGATCACCGGTTGATAGGTGTTCCATAATAGATTTCTGCATATTCGTAGGTGGTACTCTGGCCATGTAGAGGAGTAAGAAAAAATGTGGTGACTTGGTCAAGTGCAAAAGCAAAGTTCATGGCTATGGCCAAAGATGTGTATCTACTATGGATAAAGATCATCCTTGAAGATCTTAAGATAAAGTGAGAGGAGCCTAGAAGACTATACTAACTCATAATCTGGTACAACATAACTAGAATAAGCACATTGAGATATGACAGACATTTATAAAGAGAAGTGACAGGACAAGTTGATTTGGATTTTGTATGTGCCTACAAAGGAGCAACTTGCACATGTGTTTACAAAGGGAATTAATAGTCACTACTTCTCAACGATTATATCCAAACAGAAGCTTGAGGGGAGTGCTAGAAAAGTGTTGTAATGTTGATAGTTATTTTAGGATAGGTTATGATTTTGTAATTATTATGAAAAGGACAATTAATTGTAGAAATCCCTTGATACAAGGCTCCAGTTTAAGAGTAGAATATTTTAATTTTATTCTTTCCCATTTTTCTTTTGGTTTCTATCCATAGTAAATGTAAAATGTACATATACATGCATAATGAAAACAATAAGAGAATTTCATAAAAAGGATTTTCTTGAATATACTTGGTGAGTCAAGTGTTAACATAGAAGGAGATTTTCAAACTCCCCCTCCCCTCAGTTTTCATGCCTTCGTTAAAATACCTTGCATAGTTTTGAAATTATAAAAACACCCTCCTAGATACCATATCAGAGATCAAAGTTAATTGCACAAAGCAAAAGGGCTTCTCTGTTACTTAAGGTCACTTCTCTGTTGCATATGAGATTTTAAGAATCAAAGCCACGGGGCTACAAGACAAGGAGGATAGAAGAGTCAATGTAAAGGTAATTTCAATGGTGTTCATGAGGGCATTATTTTAGTAGTGAACCAATTAAAGACAATGAAGCCAACAAGGTCCGTCACAATTAGAGAAGGGACAAAGTAGGCATAACAACAACAACAATCAAACACTTTCCAACTAAGTGAGATCGACTATATGAATCCTCTTACACTATTAGCTTTTTCCACTACTATATCCTCATCTATATTTAATTAAATTTTATCTTATTTTATCATTACTAAGTCTTCTTTAGTCTCCTTTTTCCTCAATTAATATATGTATTTTTCATATTCTCATATCGTTTAACTGAGGTATTTATTAATCGCCTATGAACATGTTCATGTATCTTAAATGCGTCTCTTGGGATTTTCCCTCAATAGGCGTCACCTTGATTTTCTCTCTAATGGTCTTACACATCCACCTTAACATCCTTATCTATGTAACTTTCATCTTCTACTCGTGTGCTTTATAATCCAACATTCAACTTTACATAACATAGCAGTTAACTATCATTTTGTAAATTTTTATCACAAAAAACACTTGACGACATCCTCCATTTCAACCATCCTGTTTATATTTTATGTAAAACATCTCTATCAACCCCTTCATCTCTATCCTTTTGAAAAAACGATCCTAGATATTTAAAGCTGCAATTACCTATCTTAACAATTTCTCTACTACGTCTAATACTACCGAGCTTAACTTTCATATATTCAATTTTTACTCTACTAAGTCTAAAATTTTCTAGCATTTCCGACCACGATTCGAGCTTTAGCATTTACTTCTTCATGTGTCTCATTAACCAAAACAATATCCTTTGTAAACATCATGCATCATGATAACTTGTCTAGGATGTGTATAGTGAATTCATGACTAATGTAAAAAAATATATACTTAGAGTTGATCTTTAGTACAATCTTATCTTTATAGGAAATGCTTCAATTAATCCCACTAAAGTTTTTACTCTTATCGTTACATCCTCATACAAATTTTTAACTATTTCAATATACTCTATGCTAACACCTTTCTTTGAGTATGTCATAAGTTTTCTTAAGTCAATGAATATCATGTGTAAGTCTTACATCTTTTCCCTATACTTTTTCAATTAATTGTCTAAATATATTGCTTTTATTGTCGAACTTTCAAGCATAAATTTAAATTGATTTTCATTCACCTTAGTTTCCTTAATCTTTTTTCTAACACTGTTTTCTAAGTTTCATGGCATAGCTCGCTAGCTTAATGCCCTATAATTTGCATAACTTTGTGCATCTTCATTGTTTTTATATAGAAAACTAGAGTACTTACTCTTCATCATACATTTTGTAGTGTCTGAAAGAAATGTTATTAATTCAGGAGAAGTATTTAATTTAATTTAGATTCGATTAGAATTAATTTAGTTAGATTTAATTAATTAAGTTATCTTATATTTATGAGATTTAGATGGATATAAATTTCTAATAATTAAGTTAATTAATTATATATTTAAATTAGTTAAATGATTAAGTAATTAATTCCAAATCTAATTAGTTAAATAATTTTAATTATGAATGTAATTAGTTAAATAATTGAGATAATTAATAAATTAGTAATTTAATTAATTTTAAGGGAATCTAAGATAATTAATGAATTTAATAATTTAATATTTAAGTTAACTCACTAATTTCGATTATGTTTAAATAATTGTAATAATTTATTTAATTAATTTATTATGAAAATTAATTATTTAAATAATTTTAATAAGTAAGTTAATTAAAAATTTAATTAATTAAATAATTTTAGTCGAGTTAATTAATTAATTTTGAATTTAATTAATGAAAACATTTAACAAGTTAGTTAATGAACTAATTATGAATTTCATTAGTTAAATAGTTTTAATAATTAAGTTAATTAATTAATTATAAATTTAATTAGTCAAATAATTTTAATAATTTAGAATATGAGTTTATTTAGTTAAATAATTTTAATAGTTAAGTTAATCAATTACAAATATAATTAGATAAATAATTTTAATTAATTAATTACGTATTTAATTAGTCTAATAATTTTAATAAGTAAGTTAATTAATTAATTACAAATTTAATTATTCAAAGAATTTATAATAACTCAGATTTATGAATTTTAATTCGTTAAATAATTTTAAGTTAGTTATATGGTTTAAGATCGATAAAATTTATATGATTTAGAACGGATAAAAATCTATATAATACAGTAAGGATAGAAATTTACATAAATTGGATAAAAATTTATATGAATATAAATTTTTAAAACTTAGCATTTATGATAGATATTACAAAAACTATATAATATGGAAGTAATTTTTGGAAGAGCTCTTCTCACTTTAGATTTTTATCCACCTCCCAAACCCTAATCTCCACCTTGGATATTTCTCTGCCGGTTCAAGGTCAAAGAAAAGAAGAAGAAGAGAAGAGGTATTAGCAAAGAAACAAAGACAAGTTTTATATTTCATAGCGTGTATTAATTAGTTCATATAATTATTATGAGTTAGATGAGTTACGAATTAAATTTATTCAAGCCAGCAAGTACAATCCATAGTATGCATTAATTAGTTTATATAACTATGGTGTGTTAGATAAGTTAATTTAAGTTTGTACGTTCCTACTTCGTTCAATGATTAGAGCCTGTAGAACGGCAAAAATATGTTTAAGGAAATGCATG
>JBAMIB010000053.1:1829461-1855476 GCA_037177415.1 Kaempferia rotunda | reverse complement strand
CTTGTGACAGTTAGTTGACACAGCTAGTTGCCACAACTTGTGGCATTTAGTAGTAGTTGTGAGAGAGGAAAGAGAGAAAAATTGTTACATATAGATAAAAGAGGAAAGAGAGAAATTTGTTGCATGAAATGAGAGAGAGATTAAAAAAAATAATTTTACCACGTCAGATCAACCACGTCGGATGCCGCTCATAGTCACGCATGAAGCGTTGGACATGATATCAAATCTCTCTCTCTATATATATATATTAAATATTGGCTCAGTTTAATAGAAATTTTCTATACGTTATTAGCATAAATCAAAAAATATTTACAGAGACTCATTCAAGCTCCTAAATTTCTTAAATTTATCGTTCCACCGAAGAAAAATTTCTATAGTGCACTACAATTATAATTTGAACCTGCTTGAAGGGTCGATCACTGCATCATAACTTGAGGCATGGATCCCCCACACTATCTAAGTTTTTGGTCCGACTATTCTTGGAATGATCATTCCGGCTTAATGAAAGTTTTTCACCGGTTATCCGCGAGTAAATTAAGAAAGTGCACATGGAGACTATCATTATAACCACCGTTCTCAAATCTCATTGAGGGAAAAATCTCTAGTACTAAAACACAGAGGAGTAGGGATGACAATTTTTCCCACCGATTTAGAGTCCCATGGGGAAAATCCAAAACGGGAGAATGAGGGTGTTTTTTGATTCGCATCTATGTTCAGAGATTTTTCAAATCCATGCAAATTAAACTGGATGGATATCTAGATGTTACTCATCTCCAAACCCACTCTAATAATAATAATAATAATAATAATAATAATATAGTTTATAATTGATTTTATATATTAACACTTTTTTACTTTTATAAAAATATCAAAATTTGAATATTTTAAGTTAATGAATATTTAAAGCGGGACGTAAATGAGATGGTGAGTAGGAAATGAAAATTGTTCTATTAAACAAAACCGGAAATAGAGATAGAGAGGGAGACGGTATTAAAATTCAGAGGCAAAAATTGGAATGACAAATACATCTCCATCCCACCCACCCCATTAGCATCTTTACAACTCAGTCTTAAACTCCATATGTTTAGTACATCGTTTGAGGGCAAACACGGCACCTTATGTTTTACGATTTTATAAAGGAAGAGCATCATCCTCATGCTTGCATGTTTTTTTCTTTCCATACTAATAATGTTGGTATAAAGGCATCTTATTTTTAAAAATAAGAAAATAATTATTTTAATTTAAAAATGATAAATCGCAGGCAAAATGAAAGTGCAGTGAAGGAGTGGCGAAAGAAATAAAAGTAAAATGAACGTGGGTTGGGTTGGGTTGGCTGGCGGTTAAAGCAAAGAAGATCCTCATCCTCTCTCTCGCTTGATCCCTCCCTCTCTCTCTCTCTCTCTCTCTATCTGGCGGAGAAGAAATAAATGGTGGACCAAATCGATCTTGATTGGCCTTGGAGCCTTCGCTTGTCCTCCTCCTCTTTCTCCTTTCCTGCTCTCTCTCCCAACTCGCTTCGCTCTATCACTCCGAATCATTTTGGGAAAACTCCGGCCTGGATCGATCCGTGATGGAGCACCGATTGCTCCGACGGATGAAGGCCTTAATCTTGCGGTGGCGCCGTCGGTCGAGGTCAGGTAAAGTTCCGATTTTTCCTGGCGCTTTGCTTCCCGTGGTTGGAATTTGGTGGAAATTGCCGGCGAGAATTGTTGGATTTTGCCGAAATTGTGCTCATTCTTTCTTGTAGAGAAGTTGCAATTTTTTTTATGCCGACGGAGTTTTCCAAATTAAATTAGTAGTTTTCTTTTCTTTTCTTTTTTGAAAAAAAATTCGCCATTTCTTCTTCTTCTTCTTTTTTTTTTTTTAAAGTTCAATTTAGCAGCTTTTGCTGCCGCTACAGGCTTTGGTTGTTCCTTGATGTATCGGAAGAATTCATAGGACTCGTGTGGAGGATGGGTAATAAATGATTAGTACCGCTTCAAAAGCTGGATTTTGTGTTTACATATTCGAGATATCAGTCATTGTACACCTGGTCCGACCAGATTCATTTCAAACCATATAACTTTATAGAATTTGTTGCATTCTCACTTTTCTTCAATAACCGAGGTGTAAGGTTCAGAGTGTCTACGTAATACTAATAGTTTAATCAATTTCTAACTGGTTTTCAAAAACAATTGTAAGAGACTTGACTATCAGGGTTTCAGTATACACTAATACCACATACTGGTAGTCTCTTTTATTCTTCTGGACGTGCTGTTTTGCAGAATTGTTGAAGGCATACAGTATCAGAGAGAACTAATTTCCAATACGATTATTCTTACTCCAAGTTAACTGAGTTTGCATTATTAGGAAGTGATTTGGAGTAGTATTATGTTATCAGGAGAATACAGGACAAATGGCTTCCTAAAGACCTTTTCCTGTTAGATAATTGCCACTTAAATAGAGTTCCATTAAGCACAAATCAAATGGTAGCTGATTTAATGATTGCTCTGAATTCACCATCTATTGTACCTGTATTATTTGTAGACTGATAAAAAGCTAGGTAATGATTTATCTTCTTAATGAAGGCATACCATTTGTGAAGAGTTTCACATACAAGCAGATCAATAAGGCAACTAGTGGTTTCGGTGTGATTCTTGAAAGTGGTCCCCAGGGAACAATTTACAAAGCTCAATTTCCTAATGGACTTGTTGGTGCTGTTAGAAGAGTAAGATCACGCCAACTACAGAATAATTCCTTCTTGAAAAATGTCCAACTCTTGGGGCGATTGCATCATCGCCATCTTGTCAGGCTCAAAGGGTTCTGCGAAGGCAAAGACAGGTATGAGTACTTAGCATAGGTTTGGTCGAATCTCTCAATTAATCCAATTGTTAAGGTGAGTATACTAAAGTTTCTCATTGTACCGTGCCATTTTTTGCTTAGGTTTCTTGTTTTTGACTATATGGAAAATGGAAGGCTGAAGGATTACCTTCATGGTAAGATTATGTCTAATTAAATCTATAGCATTGCTTGTAATTTCTCATGATTTTACTCGCTGCTGTCAGATCCGCTGAAAACACCCTTGAACTGGAGAACTAGATTACAGATTGCTATTGACATAGCAGCTGCTCTGGTGGGTATCTGATCAGAATGGCATTTTTTCTTATGGGATATGCTCAACAGCCATACTTGGGAGTGAAGAACTTCAATCACTAATTTACTTTCACTGAAACAAAATTTTACCTTCCCTTCATTATGCAGGAGTACCTTCAGAATTTCTGTGAACCTCCTATATACAATGTGTCCATCAGTTCAAACAACATTTTTTTGGACGAAAACTTTGTCGCAAAGGTAAATTTTTTCCGCCACACCTCTATTGGAAAAGCATATTTTCTCATGTGAGTTTATTTACCTTATGGCTAAGTAGAAAAAGAACTATGTAGTAGCTACTACTGAACTTTTGTTTCAGTTATCTGATGTCGGCTTTGTTGATTGTGATTTAATCTGCAATGGTGAATCAAATATCACTTCTTCTGAAGGTCAGTCTCTTACACTTATAGCTTTGCTGTGTTTACATACAAATACTAGTACTAATAGTAGGAATTGAAGTTTCCGTCAGATAACACTGAACAGAGAAATAGGAGACTAGTTTTCCAGTTCGGAATGCTACTTCTCGAGCTTATCACTGGGCAATCATTGCTTAATGAAGCTGAAACTGTCCATTGGATCCAAGCATCTGGATTTGCCTATTCAATCCACAAGATGGTGGACACTGATCTTGGTGATAGTTATGATTCCCAAGAACTCGGAAGTTTACTTGTCGTGGCAAGATTGTGTACCAAGGCTGAGGACGATACATCGATCTCTATTCCCCAAATACTACGATTTCTACAGGGGCTTATAGGACATTCTACATTGTAATAGTGTGTTGACTTGCGAATTTGTGTGCCTTAAAGAGTGTAAATTTAGCTAATAAAGTTGTGAATTTAGTGGGGGTTTTTTTTTTATAAATTTTTTGAAGTGTGTTAATCTGAAAATCAGTTAAAAAATTTAGTGATTTTTTTTGTTGAAGTGTGTTACTGGGCAATTTGGTTCCTGTTACATCAAATAGTCAATTAAATGTAACAAGGTCAAGAATGGTCTCTGCTGGCGGCGCATCTTTTGCCGCATGTTTTAGTTTGTTAACAGAAGCAAATCAAGAGAAGGTTGATTATTGTTTTCGTTAAGAAATATTTCCTGTGTTGTCATCATAGTCTTATTTTTACTCAATTATGTTGTGCCTGCTACTAAGCTGATTTTTTCTTGATTCTCAATCTTATTTTTTTCTTTTTTTAGATTTTAAGTACTGTAGGACCTCATATTCTCGTCTCCATAAGAATGATTATGGAGGCTGAAATTTTTGTTTTTGAAGTAAATTTTGAAGGTCAACCTCTAAATGTGCTTAGATTTATCGTAAATTAAAAGGAAAATCATCAACGGTGAAACTTGAACACTCAGATTATTAAAAAAAAAATTATGACATTTTTATCTTCATTCAATAGGATGATTTCAAGGACATTGTTGCTTCTATTTGCATTGCTTCAAAAGTTATTTAGAAACACATATATTAAATAAAATTAAAATTTGAAAATAAAATGTATATTAGTAAAAGTTATTCTAATTAATATTTTAATTTACGTCTCTCTACATGTTTTCGAATTTAATTGCTCAACGACGTCCATCTCTACCGTTCAGTCTACTCATCTGACGGCGCAGAGGGAACACTGGCAGTTGGAAGGACCAGATCCCACCTTAACGCCGCTAGCTTCGTTGCCTATAAATGGGCGCTCGAGGAAAGCGAGGTGAAGCGACTTTTTCTTTTCGTGTTTATTTTTCGTTTCTCAGAGGGAGGGAGGGAGGGAGGGAGGGAGGAGGCGGATGCGGGAAGAGGTGATTAGCTCGGGGACGGCGGACGCCGTCGCGCTCGCTAGGTCTTCTTCTCCTCCTCCGACACCAGCAGCGAGGTCTTCTTTTTCTACGTCATCTTTATCGCTTGCGCTTTTTACCTAGGGTTTCGTAGTTCGATTTTCGGTATCTTGTCAATTTTGTTTTCTTCTGCAATAACTCTCCGATCTGAAGCACTAGGATTACATCCGTGACCAAATGCCCAAATTTCGGTTCTTCTTCAAGCTCAAAACCCAAACCTGAAACTTATTACTGCTAATGTTGGGTCGTTTTCTTTCAGCTGGCAAAGAGAATGCGTAGGTCTATTGTTCTTGCTGTTGAATTTTTATAATTTTATATCAAATGTTGTCGTTCATGGTACAACGTTTGACTAACGCAGTCACTTCATGCTCTGCTTATAGGTTTTGTTTTAAGGATACAGTAATTCTGATGAATTCGTCTTTTTCGATATAGGCAGAACTAGAAGGCTCAACTGCAATTGAATAACCATTAACGACTCTTAAATGACAAAGTGCTACTTTTGCGGGCATTATTTCACGAAAAGAAATATGTAAACCCTAAAATAAAATTTGAACTGTCATCACTTCTGGATTTTGAGAAGAAGGGATCTCTGCATTTAAGCTCAAAGGGAATTTATTAAAGGAAACAATTGTTATGCTGCTTTATTGTACACTTTCACTCTTTATTTTGCCATTATTGTCAAAATAACCTTTTAAATTTCTTCTTTTATTTTCTAGCAAATATATCAAACTATCAAAATTTGACAAAGTACACAATTTTAAACTTTTCAATATTGAATAAGGTTTGGAATCCTAACTGCACTAGAAAGTCATTTCACAGCTATCGATCTAGAATTTGAACCTAACAAGGTGGTGCTGAAAATTGTTTATTGATGCTGGGCGACAACTCATGGGATCTGACAAATATTTGTGGTGTTCTTTCATCAACTGTGGAGCATCACACACCAGCTGCTGACATAATTAAGACGTGAGCGCTTAAAGTGGTTGTCTCCATTCTCCATTCTAATTGAATCCTAGCCTTGCAGTTCAGAAGCCATTTGCATTATTGTTCCTCTTACAATTTATAGAGGCACCTCTACTAACCTTCATGCAACAATCTTGTTTTCATTTCCTCACAATATTCCCTTGCTTTCTCATAAGCACAACCTTCTAATTCGTGTCGGTATTCTTGCTTGTTTATGACAATTATATATCACCCTGCTTATCTGAGCTTTCTTTTATAATATCGCTTGGCCTTAAGGCTTGAGCCACCACATCACTTGCTGAAAACAACCATTAGGACCATGTTGTTTGACTCATGTGCACATGTCGGATGGCTTTCTGTAGTTTTAATTGCAAACAACATAGTGCCAAGCTGCACCACCATCCTATTCTTATGAAGAGTGTCTAATTCATTTTTCTATAGCTTTGAACAATTGTAGTTGAAATTTCCTCATTAGAAATCAATGATGCTTCTCATTTTCTTTAGCCATTGGTATCATTATTACTATCACCAATTGAGATGCACTTGGTTGGTATCCTCCTCATTAAGGAATTTGTTCAACTTTGATTTGTTACATCCATATGAGGGAGCAATTTTAGTGAACTTGTCAAATCATGGTAAGTTGAAGCTGTTGATATTTGTCATTCACAATTTGAAATGCTCTTTCCTTAGTATTCTTCTTATCAAGAGATGGACTTGTTCATTAGTGGTTTGCATCCCAAGTTACAAGTTGAAGTTCAAATCAACCATGAGATCTTATGATGGGTGGATTCCACAAGGTTATATGAGTGCCATGCAAACCACTATGGTTCTCTCACAACCACAACCATACGCTCTTTCGTTAATTTTCAGTAATATGGTCTATCAGATCTAAGAAGGCCCACAAGGGTGAAATGTCAGAGCAAAAAGGAAATGCTCATATTTAAAGATTGTTGCTATAATTCCACTCCTATGAAGTAGGCTTTTGACCACATGTCTATCAAACCATTGGGATTATCATTTCTCCATTTTTTACAGCATTGATAATTATTTTATTAGTGTACTAATAATAGTGGAATCATGTAAAACACCAATTATGCCTACATGGATGCAGTTTATTCATATTCAATTGATATACTCATGTTGATACGAGTTCAGTCAATCAAATAGTTGGATTTATTTATATCTTTTTGTCAATCCATTAATGAATCTTATTTGTAGTATATAACATATCCCAATGTAATTGTCGATTCTTTGAACTCATTGGAATCTAGGTGCATTTTTTAATAGAACAACCCAATTTATATATTTGTTTTTGAGCTAAATGTTTAGGTATTAAATGCTAGTAGCTAATCGTGTCATTCTTTAACTTGTTTAGCTTGGTCAATCTACATCTTGTGTTGAGTTTGATTCTAGGATTCTTCATTGTCCCACTAAATTGTCTTAGGATTTCAGGCAATTTATGTTTTGTCAACTTTTATCCAGTGGAAATTAGGACTTCGCTTATCAAGGCTGGAGAGATGACATTTACAAGTGCAACTACAGCTTTCATTAACACTTCTGGCAATAGATGCTTAAGTACAAATTACAAAACTATTTTCTTAGCAACCTTGCATGCTTGTGGAAATAATTATATTATTTAACTACACATATACTAATGCTATTTAGTAAAAAGAATTTGTATAAGCATACACGCCCTTTGAAGTGCTCTTACATATCATAACTTATTCCAAACTTGTTTGTGGGAGCAATTATGTCATGGTTAGGAAAGAAGTATGCAGATTATTTTGTGCTTGGAGAAACTGCTTCTTTGGTTTACGTGAGATCCAAATGATGGATTACTTACTATATGTGATTACAAGTAATCCATATTAAAGCAGAACTTCCATATGAGATTCAAATGACTGTTTGTTGTCCCTTTAAAGCAGGCATTGGCAGAACCTTTCATATTCTATTCTGAATAGGTTGAATGCCTGTTTTCATAGTATTGGGTATTCCTATTTTTCTTTTCCCTTTATAATTACACATCTTATAGATAGGGAACAATAAATACACATTTCTTTGGCATCGTCAATTCTATTTTAATCAGCCATGCTGTTTGAATGAACCTTTAGTTTAACATGGATATTGAACAGATTATATTTTATACTGAAGCATTTCAGAAAAGAAATGTAGCTATCTTCTTCTCAAGCATATTGTCACTTCTTATAGTTCTGTTGGGGCATCTTCTCCTGCTGCTCCAACAAATGCAACCAGCATTGATTGGCTTGGTAGCATCCAGGGTTCCAAGGTTGGGTCTTTATCTCGTGTTGGCCCCCAGCCGCCTCGAATTTCAATGAGCACAAGTGCTTCTGGCTCTGCTCTGGGAACTTCAGAACCTTCATGCCGACCCTGGGAACGGGGGGACCTGCTTCGTCGTCTTGCCACATTCAGGCCTTCAAATTGGTCTGCAAAACCAAAGGCTAGTAATCAAAGCTTTCTGAACTTTTCAACTGAGTTTTGATCTAGTTGTTGAGTTTGTTCAATATTTATTTGCCAATCTTTGTCTTTTTTTATGTTCTTCCTTGCAAAACTCAATAGTGAAAATTTATGTACATGTGTTGTGAAAATTTTTATATAACACTATCATCCATTCATCCTTTCCTTCTTGACATTTATTGCAGAAATTGGCATCTCTGGTTCATGTATTTTTGGACTTGATGATGCAAAAAATTGGGTAGCAGAAACAATATCATGTGATGATTTTTAATAAATAAAATAAATATGATAAGGTGAAAATACACTCCAAATGCTAGAAAGAAGCTATTGAGCACATGGCCATCCACAATCACCTGTTATATGTCAATGAAATCTATCTCTTATGTTTATTTGATTTTAGGACAATTAGTTGACTTATTTATCTTTGGTGTTATCGAACTATTCAAATCAGTCTCATCTCTCTTAACTCTTGTCCTGTTATCTCAATCCCTGCAATGAAATTTGTGATTTTTATCCAGGTTAGTCTATGCATATTGCATGCTTTCAGTTTTCAAACAAGTTTAAAATATCTTTGGGAATTCCAGCAGAGGAATATGTATCACACTCATTTATCAGTTTTATACATACAAAATAATATCGTAGTATTTTGCAGTCCCTTTTCTACTCTAAAATCCTTGTCTTTCTGATCTCCCAATATGTTTCCCTGCTATTTGATATTGATTTTTTTCTATTCTGATAGAAGAACAAATATTGATGCCCTGTTGCTCAGTATAAATGCATGTTACGTGTAAATCTGCAGGGAGCAAGTTCACTATCTTGTGCTCGGAGAGGATGGATTAATGTTGACACAGATGTAATTGAATGTGAATCTTGTGGGGCCCAACTCACCTTTACCTTGTTAGCATCTTGGACTTCTACAGAAGGTAATTTTCAGAAAAATATTTATTAAAATTTTATAATATCTACTCATATTGACTACTATCTCTTTTACCATTCTAAATATTCTTTTACATTGATAATTTGGTTTTCTTATACTGTCTGATTTCCACTTATTTTCATTTGGTTTGGTTTATTATAGAATGATTTACACTGGATTTGAGCATGTAGCAAAATAGTGTCTGATATTAGCATTGAGCATGTAGCAAAATAGTGTCTGATATTGGCATTTTTGTTTTGACTTGTCTTGATGTCTTTAACTTTTGCTTTTATTGCACAGCAGAATGATAGTTTCTATCAGTTTTCCACGTTGAGTCTACATCTAAACTCGCTTGTATGCTGCATGATCCTTTCAACCTCATGTATATTTTGTTTGTACTAGTTGACCAGGCTGTGGAAGCATTTGCTGAGCAACTCGATGCTGGCCACAAAGATTCTTGTTCTTGGAGAGGAAATTGCTGCGCTGACAGTTTGGTGCAATTCCCTCCCACGCTTCCATCAGCAATTATTGGTGGTTATAAAGACCGTTGTGATGGCCTTTTGCAGTTCCCCTTCCTTCCAGTGGTAGCTTCATCTGCTATTGAGACTATGAGGCTTACCAGGAGCTCAAAGATCGATCACATCTTAGCCCAACCTAGTGGTTTTTTTTCTGGGGAGTTAGGTTGTAAAGATGATAACAATACAAGCAGAAAGGTATCTCGAGACTATTCCTCTTGTGGTCATTTGCATGTAAGTAATTCAATGTCCAAACATTTCTGAGTGTAGCAACTCATTTAATAGATTCTTATATGCTCTCCATCTCCATTTACTTTACTTTCTTCCTATGGTAGGCACAACAGCTTATAAGTCTCTGTGGATGGGAACTTAGATGGCTTCCAAATATTCAAGATTGTGAGGAAAACTCTGCTGAATCTGCTAAAAATGCACACTCAGTCCATTGTGCTGAAGATGAATTTGATCGTGCTGATTTTCGTGTCCTTAGTAAGAATGCATTGTCTGCTTCCAAAAATCAAGAAAAAGGAAAGGGGAAGGCCTCCATTGAAGAACCAAAGTACAACACAAGGTCACCTTTACTCGATTGCAGCTTATGTGGTGCAACTGTCAGAATTTGTGATTTTTGTACAGTCCCTCGTTCCGCTCGATTGGGTGCCAACAATACTGATAACCCTGATGTTGGTAAAAAGTTAACATTGACACGAGGTGTAAGTGCTGCTAGTGGTATCAATGGATGGGTTGCTGCAGATGCTATGGGAAAGGAGCATATTGAGGAACGAGATGAAGCAGCAATCGCAGATGACGATAAATCACAGTCAGTTGTGGGTGTGGATTTGAATCTGACTATAGCAGCAGGTTTGCCATCCCATAATCCTGACTTGCCAGTTATGCCTGAACGTTTTGACGATGGTGGTATGGGAAGGGATCTGATAATTGGCCAGCCTACTGGAAGTGAGGTTGGAGATCGGGCAGCATCTTATGAGTCATGTGGTCCAAGTTCGAGGAAGTGTAGCTTGGAGGATGGTGGGAGCACTGTTGACAGGCCACAAGATAGAATTTTGCATGCTGACAGTATAGAAGGAACTGTTATTGATCGAGATGGAGATGAAGTTGATGATGACACACAATATTCAGGTGGACCTAACAAACGGGCTCGTGGGTTTGATATTTTTGATACATATCATCCTTCATCTAGGATGGGTTCATCTGGTGCTGGTCCCAGCCGCAATTTATGCTTTGATATTGTTGATGCAAACAGAATTGAATCCAAAGAAGAGAGTGACATGGGTGTTGGCCTCCCGTCTCACAGAGATTCTGCTCGTGCTTCATCTGTTATCGCAATGGACGTGATTTGTAGCGGCGACGAAGATTCCATGGAAAGTGTTGAAAATTACCCTGGAGATGTTGCAGATGTCCAATTTCCTTCACCTACCATGCATAGGAATCTTGATATGAATGACGCTTTGGATTCTAGTAATCAAATTCAGCAAAATGCATATATACAACATGCTGCTGCAAGTGTTGCTAGGGAAGTTGGGGGTAGCAGTACTGTTGAAGGGGAAGAAATTGTAAATGCAGAAACTGTCACTGCTTATGCGCGGGATAGGATAAGTCTAGGCATTAGTGCTGGAAGTGTTGGTATGGGTGCAAGTCATGAAGCTGAAATTCATGGAACTGATATTTCTGTGCATAGGCCAGAGAGTATTGTAGGTGATGCAGAACCCATTGCAGAAGTTACGGAGAATTTAGGGCAAACTGGTGAGTCCACTCCAGGACCTGCGCTGGTGGATGAGTCTCTTCGAGAGCCAGTCATTAGAGAAGATCCTCACGGCTATAGCCAGGAGATGATGTCTCAATCAGTTGGAAGAGCTGACAGTGGCTCAAAGGTTTATGGTTCACATAAAGCTGACTCAGTTGAAAGTGGTGAGAAGGTAAGTCACACATTAGGTCCAGAGAACAGTGCACATCCTTCACTTTCTTGCAATGCTATGATATACTCAGCATATGAAGTATCCAAAGAAGAGGTAACTCAGAGGGGCAATGGGCCAATTACTGATGAATATGGACTCATGATGTCAGGCAATATTCCTGGAAATAGGATAGGTATCTCATCTTCATTTTTATTTATCCTTTTTTTATTCCCATAAGTCATTATATCTTAGCTTTTATCTTATAGTTGTACTTGATATCTAATCCCTATGTCTTTTTGTATGTTTTTTTTATTTCTGAAGAGGATAAATAAATAAAGTAGGTTGTAATAGCATCTTAACTTGCAGTGCCATAATTCTCAAAATTTCTAATTTTAGTCTATATACCTTGTGGTTTATTTTACTTGCCTTGCTTTTACTATGTGGTAAAAGCTGGAATCCACCAACCCAGCGGTTTCACCCGGTCTGCCCCACCACTATATGTGAGGAGGTAAATCGGGAAGTTTTGGTTGACCAGCGCAGGAGGGCTTTTTTCCTCAGCATTGCCGAGATTCGAACCATTGCCTATGGTAACAACTCTGCTCTGTACTAGCCAACTCAACCTTGCCCCGGGAGCACCTTGCTTTTAATCTGTTTATCTTAAGAATGTTGCTGATTCTTGTTCTAACTGCCTCAGTGAACATATCAATTTCAGTTAAACCCCATTGCTTCCCACCTCAGAAAATTAATACTAAATTTCGGTTGAAACCCCTATCTATCATATGAAACTCAAACTAGTCTACGTTTTAGTGCAAGGTTCTTTTCTTCCATGTGAATCTTGCTTGAGAAAATTTATCTACTAGTGACTCTAGAACTTTCGAGATAACTTCTAGCAGCTTGGCCTTTCTATTCTTATGATGTTTATAATCAAAATAAATAGCAGAAACTGAAATTACTGAAACTTGATATGACACTAGCAGAAATGTTGAAGGGCAAATTCGTCCTTCACATTTTGTAGGTCTTCTTCAGTTTTACTTATATAAATTAATATTTGATTTGTGCTAACTTGGAGATCGATATTAAAAAATATTGCTTTTAGTTTACTCTAGCATTCATGGAAAATCAGAGAAATACTCTGAATCTTTCAGGCAATATCATAATTTCCACAATTTATTTTTGGCATATCGTGCTTATGGTAACTTTTGGTGATCTGATGCTTGCACCACTTTTTATCGAGCTATTTTATTTCAGTTCATCAAGCACTGTTGTTTTTTTTATTGCTTCAGGAACATCTAATAGAGAAAATGGATATTATGTAGAAAATGAAGAGTTTGATCCACTTAAGCACCACAACTGCTATTGCCCATGGGTTAATGGAAATGTAGCTGCTGCTGGTTGTAGCAGTGACACTGGATCCGCATCAAATAGTTCAGAAGTTGCCTGTGGTTGGGAACTTACTCTGGATGCCGTGGATACTTTCCAGTCTCTCGGTCATCTACCAAACCAAATGATGCAATCTGAATCAGCTGCTTCTCTATATAAGGTGAGCTCACTAGTTTGGATTAATTACTTGTATGTGCTTTCCAAACCCTTTATTTTTTTAACTTGTTATTGTTCTTTTTTATCAGTTAGTGCCTAGTTCCATCCTTGTTATTTGAGTAATCATGTGTTGCATGATAGATTTCTGATTATATATTTCATCTCACCACACCCAAATATAGAGTTTGGATGATCACATAGGAGTGTCGCACATAA
This sequence comes from Kaempferia rotunda, assembly GCA_037177415.1. Lineage (NCBI taxonomy): Eukaryota > Viridiplantae > Streptophyta > Magnoliopsida > Zingiberales > Zingiberaceae > Kaempferia > Kaempferia rotunda. Next base: position 1,842,001 of record JBAMIB010000053.1, on the reverse strand, counting down.
AGATGGTGAGGCAAAGTTTAGTATCTTGTTTTGAAGCGGGCTTGTAGTTGTGAAAAAAATGGTTACATAATCTTTTGAAGGGTGAGAGCTATTCTATTTGCAATATTGCATTTTTGATTCAAAACGTTATAGCTCTTGTTTGTTGGATGTAGACCTTGTAATATGGACTCTAATTAACACTTTATTGGTAGTGAATCCTTGGATGGTTTATCTATCTATGAATGTATAGATGGAGACAAAGTGAGAGCAAATTCATAGAATTTCACCTTCCAATTGACCTTCTGTTTTGAGGTCAAAGTTGTCAGGTCTCCATGATATAGGTGCTTTTGTTGACTTCTCGAGCATCAAAGAGGTTTTAAATTCTTGTGTAATAAATATACAAGTCATAGGTGCATAGATAGTGCGTAGAACATAAAATGCTCAAATCGGTAAAGATGATTTCTAAATGCTGAGAAAACATATGCAAGATTGTTTTTTAGTTCTACCATAACTTTCATTGATGACAACAACAAATACTTAACTACATTGTAGTTTTTTGTCCATACTTTCATGGATTCTTGGACAAGCTAGGTTTCTTTCCCATAAATATTTTGGATGTAATTTCATTCTTGTTGCCATATCAATCACACTACATAAATAAAAAAAATTTCAAAAGGTAAACATTCTAGCATTATATGCAACTAGCTGAAATCTATGAAGAAATGCTGCTTCCGCAATGTATTCATCTTTGTTTCTATGAAATGTTTAAGCACATAAAATAAATGGTCTAAAAGTCATCTTGTTAAACCAAACTGCATAGAGTCTCGGGCATCTTCAACTAAAGACCAAACAAGTATTCTTTTGTTGCTCCTTACAGTAACTTTATGGAAATTATGCAGCAGATAAAGAAAAGTGCATGCTTTGGAACTTAGCCAATTGCCTAAGCTTTTGCCAGACATTAGCCATTTGTAAGCAGTTTGAAAAAATAGCAGCTCAGCATTTGGTACTCAGGTGATTGTCTATGATAGCTGTTCCAGCTAAACAGAGAACAATGAAAATAGGTTCTATATCCAACTCACTTTGGGTTACCTAAATTTGTTTAGGGCGCCTGGAGATAATTCACTACCAGTCTCCGTGGCTGCTATGCTGACTAGATTATCTACATATCATTTTATGACATCTACATGAAACTGTGTGGAAAGTTAGCTATTGTGATATACTGATATCTAAAACTTTACCAAAGTTTCATCGTTAGGGATCGTTAGGGAATTGTAGGTGCTCCAGTTATGTTCAATCTCCATGCTATTGCTTGACTAATTGATGTTCAGATTATTAGTTAGAATAGATGGTACATTATATTTCATTTTGCTCTCCCTCTGTCGTATTCATTCACCAAGAAGCCATTATCGTCCATTTGTTTGATGATATAGTAACTATATGTGTGAAGGATGATATTTTTTAGCTCTATTTCACTGGAGTAACTCTTAGGATATCAAGGCTAAACTCTTAAAATTGTTGCCCTTGTATTACAGTGACATTTATTCACACTTGGTGGGTTTATACATACAATTGAACTACTTTTCAATCATACAGTTTTTGTTTCTACAGTGCTGGCTTTATTGTTACTTGCAAGTTGCAATGGATTCCTTCTAATTTTTGGTATATACAATACTAAGAATGGAAATTGTTAGTTATGAATAACATCTATTAGCAAAACTCCTTCCATAGTAGCAGGCAATTTAGCCTAGACAATGTTGAGCTTGTAATTCATTCTTTGACATTAATTCTTCTGAAGTTTTGTATGGGTATTCTTCTGTGCTATTGCTAACTTGATCTTTTATTTTGTTGTTTAAATTGACTTTTAAGTTGCTAGTCCAAAAGCACCTGTATCGTACTAAGTTCTCACATGCTTCGTTCTCACAGGATGATCATGTTACTCCTAGTCAGAGACTTTTGACACCATTCTGCAAATAAAAAGTAAGGAAAACATTGATCATTCATTTTCCTGGACTGGTATGCTAATATTATTCAAATATCTTTTCATGTAATTTATACCAATACTTGATTTAGTTGCATTACCTCTTTGTCAAACCATAAATGTTTATGGGTAGGAAATGGTACAAATTTTCATGAGATCACCCTCAACACGATGTAAACTGTCAATTTCCTATTTCCAAGTTATGCTGTCGTTTTACATTTTCTGTTCTAGCGCTCAAGTAATTTTGAGAATTGAAATGCTCATCTTGGTTAACCTTGCTGCTATGCTACCATAGGCTGTTAATCATTGTTTTTTAGCCTCTGCGCTTTGTTTCAAACTTATTAAATGTATAATATCATAAAAACATAAGGTTAATTGTTTATTATGATATGAACATTGGGTTTGTAACAAGTATAGTCACATCAATAATTATAATAATGCAAATCAACTTTTTTTTTTTAAAAAATAGTTATAGTCGTTTGTCAGTTTCTTGTCCAAAATAGTTACTAATTTTTTTATCTTTGTACGTCCATGTGATGGTTAATTTTCGAACCTGTGGCTACGAATGATCGCATTAATTATTGTAATATCTTAACTTTGTGATCTTAATTTGCATAGTATTGTTAACGATTAATCTAGGCGGGCATCATAATTCATTAAATTCAATACATGCCATGGCTAGGACTAATAGTTATTTTAACAACAAGCTAATCGATGACGTGAACAATTATTATATTTCTAAAAGAGTACATATATGGTTACATTAACTCTGAATAATATTGTTTGATCCTCGAATTTTAAGTTATAATTACCGTTAATCCTAGAATAACTAACTAGTACTTTATGTTCAAGAATCAACTATACGCTTATTTTGCTTTTTTATATGAAGAATTAAACTAAGGAACAATTATCATGTTATAATCTTTTAAAGTAAATAGTTTGTTTGGTTATTCTTCTGTTATTTATTTACAGGTCGGCACGGCAGGATATTCCAGTTGGCGTTTGCAGACACGACTTTGAATCGATTATTACGGGTGCAGAACTTTTTAGCATGGTCTTTAACTTCCTTTAAGATATTGTACTTTATGTGATATAGTGGCAGTCATAATTGTTGAGTTATAATTTTCAAGGATCTAATATAGCTTCTCGAGTAGTCTGGCATTGAATTTAAGGACTTGTGTTGTATTCTTAGATTGTGACTTTAATAATTAAATGAGCAGTTCTTATCCTTGTTCCATTCTCCAAATGGAAAATTGATTTAATTGATGTTTTTTTACTGCATTCAGTATTTTTCTTTTTATGTATCGAAAAGGAATATATGATAGTGATGAATTTGTTGCTCTAAGAGCTTATGGCAGTCTGATTTTTATTTTAATATTTAGTCAAAGTGTGATGAATTTGTGGCTTCACGAGCTTGCTTTGAATTGCAAATACCATTCCAGAGGTTAGATCTCTATTCTCTATTAATGGTGTCTATGTGCAACTTATTATTTTGTAGGGAATTGTTTCTATATAATCTGTGGTTCTTTAAATTGTGTACTAATCTCATTCTTTGAATTTTTTACTATACTCTCGTAAGAGCAACGAGAGGATTAAGGTTTGAATCTCAAATGGGATAAATTGTTTGCGGGTTGACTTTTTAAATGTGCATTTGGAATTTTTTTATAGCTAATATTCGAGAAAATCTATTTGGTTTAATGGAAAATTTTCATATATTAGTTTTTTATTTACTATCAAGGCAACTTTTATGGTCTGTTTACTTGGGAGAGCGTAAAGTAAATATAAGGAAAAGTTTTCGCAGTGAGTTTTCGTTGTTTACTTTATTAAAATTTTTAGAGGGAAAAGAAAGACAATCCATCCATCTGCGATCATTTTAGAGTTAAAATCAATCCACTCAAAATCGGGCGGAAAGCAGAGGATAGAAAAAAAATGATGCATGTACCCCTTTGCATTTATAAAATTACACTGTATACTTAAAAAAATTAATGCATGTACCCCCTTTTTAACTCGTAAAATTACATCATTACCTAGAATATATCATCTTTCTCGATCAAGGTAAACAAGTACATAAAGGAAGAGTTTTATTCATCTTTTCTCTTCTTTCCCTTCAAGGAAAATTTTTCACTGTAAATTATTTTCCCTTCCTTATCCACTCTTTGAAGTAAACATAACATTAAAGTGCTCATAATAGACGATCTAATAGTCCTAAATCATAGATGTTTGAGAGACGGCATGAGCATCTTATAAGAAAAAGATTATCTTTAATTTCTTTATCTCTTAGTCAATTTATTCTCATTATTTTTTTTTTCATATAGTCTAATCTAGAGATGAACTTGAAGAATATCTGAATAAATATAATTATCTTTTCTACCGAAGTAAGATACATAATTGCTTTAAAGGAATTTTTTTTATTTTACTCTATATTTTATCCTACTTTTTTGAAATGCTCTTTGGAATTTTAAAATCATTAGATTATACTGTGTCGTCCTTTGCCAATAAAATTAACGATGTTAATGGCAAAAATTAGTAAGAGTCCAAAAAATGATTATAAAATCCTGCAAAAATTAATAAAAATAAAAATATGAAGGGGTAAAATGAAAATTTCCCTACACTAATATTCATCCACTTCACCGGTTCAAATGGCTCGTTCCGACCCGCGAACTGTAATGGAGGGGTAGGCAGAGTCCGAGTGAAGACTGAAAGGAGGACAACAACACCGTGGCCCCTCCAATTCCTACTGCACTGACATAGACTCGTAGAGTAGGGAGGTGATGGGATCATCGATCGGTTTTGGGGGTGGAGCCCTTGGTGACGGAGGTGGATCGGAGGTCGTAGCAGGTCGCTCCTCTCTCATTTTTCTCGGGACCGGTTGTTCCGGCACCGTCCCTAACGCGAGGTGCTTGATCCACGCTACGGATCCTCCTTGTCCCGTCTGCACCCAGGCCTTCTCCATTCCTCCTGAGAGCAACCCTAATTACAGGTCTTCCTTAACCGCTGAAGCTCAAGCTTTATTCTTTTGCATAATTTGTATATCCTATCAGTTATATGGTGTGAATGAGAACTCTACAGTGTCCTGTCACCCATGTTAGTTCAGCATTTAGATGAGAGACTTAAATATCGTCTTTTTCTACTTTTGTTTCTTCTTAAATCATGTCTTTTTGACCCGCCTGTTTGTAACCGTGAAACCTCAAGGGTAATCTTATCCTTGGATATTATCATCGAGAAATTAACTCCTAGAATACTATTGTATAAAAAAGGGATCAAACTGTACCTGGAGACTCAAAATATGGAGATAAACTAAGATATAGAAAATTCATAAGTAAACTGAGAAAAAGATTTAAATCTCTAAAAGAAAACTAGCATTTTGCGATATGTATCAAACTGACAATTTCTTAACATGTTTTAAAATTGTCTGCTAATTGATAGAAGATATCAATTAATTACTATAGTATACTCGGTCGTGTTTAGTCAGATAATGCTATTCATTACTCTGTGCATAAGTTCTACAGGTGCAATACTTCTCTTTTGATTGATTATTGTGAAGATGGAGTACACAATTACATAATAATTGATGTGGGAAAGACGTTTAGAGAACAAGTTTTGCGCTGGTTCACTCACCATAAGATTCCTCGAATAGATTCTGTTAGTATTTCTTCTTGTGAATCTTTTTCCATTTTCATGATGAAGTTTATGGTTTATGCAATTACTATACTCTGTTCGATGTGTTGACTGTCGCTTAGTATTGCATCTGTAAGAATACTGGACTTTTTCTTCCCTTTGTTTTCTTGTAGATTATTCTGACCCACGAACATGCAGATGCAGTTCTTGGTCTTGATGATGTCCGGGTGGTTCAACATGAAACTAATTCAATTCCGATATACTGTACCCAATTTACAATGGACAGGTATATCTACTCATGTAGTCTGATGTAGACCAGTGTTTACAGCATGACATGCATGTTTAGTTTGTTGGCTTCTGTTAAGTTTCTTTTCCCTGTTCCTATCTGAAGCCGTTATTAATATTTTATGTTTTTGCTAGCTTCTTGTTGACTATGTTATTAATTACCTACAACAATATTCTAGATACATCATTGCCTTTGTTGTGATTGTTAATTGTAAATTTAGATTGTGCAACTAGTCTTAGTATTTCAGTTTAACTCTAACAGTGGGTTTACTTTTTGTAAACAGTGTTACAAAAAGGTTTCCATATTTAGTGAAGAGAAATTTGAAAGAAGGTCATCTATTCATGTCTACTAGTCAATTGGATTGGAAAATTATTGTTGATGACATTGAGAAGCCTTTTATAGCATCAGGCCTAAAGTTTATTCCTTTGCCAGTTAGTTCTTACTCTTCATTCCACCCTTGACAATACCTTAGATTGTTTCATTTGATACTCATCCATATTTGTCTTCATGCAGGTGATGCATGGTGAAGATTATGTTTGTTTAGGCTTTCTCTTTGGGCAAAAGACAAGGATTGCATATATCTCTGATGTTTCACGCTTCCCTGTTGCCACTGAATATAGTATGTATCCCTTCTAATTATACAGTTGTCTGTGTTTGATATATTTAGATTTTAGATAGAGTTACCTGACATGTTATCTTGATTGCGCCAATAATTCCATTCTGAGTTGTTTTAGTTCCTTGATTATATCTTGTTGATTAGATGGTTTGTAGGTGGGCTGATGTTTTAGTGTAAAATACTTTTAAAAAAAAACCAAATTGAGAACAACGTTGAATCAACAATTTTTAAAGATGATATTCATTTTCCCCTGAATGCTTGCTTACCTACACGTATACTGACCATAAAGGTTTTCAATTTTTATTTACTTTATTGAAGGAACATGAGGCCTATCTGTTAGATTTAGTGGCAACAAATAAGCAATATGATAGTCAACTGGACATGCCAACTGTAGTTATTTTATTTTGTAAGTTCAGTAAAAGTATTAAAACCCTTGATAATGTGTATGGACCCATATGAAATCTTCAAGAACATCTAGACCCTGGCCAATAGTCAGTTTCCTTTTGACATCGATCAAGAAACTATTTTTCAATAGATAAAGAGTGATTACTGATCACGTACTATCAAAATTTTCTTCTTGTTTGGTTTGGTGACATAGACTGTAACTTTACTTTCATCCATTCACATTTTATTTTGCTTTCTACTTGCAGTTATCTCAAAATCTGGAGCTGGACAGCTGGACCTTCTGATTCTAGAGACTAATTCAATTCGCAAGGTAGTTGATTTTGTCATCCGTGTTTTTCACTTCTTAAAAATCACTAATTCTATCTAGTTGCCTTATACTTGGATGTGTAATTATTTGGAGTTGCAATTATCAAATCAGTAATTAGGTTCTCATGTCATTCTTATAAAAGCACTCGAATACATGTAGACAGAATTTTCAGTTTATGCTACCATGTGAACCACTACTCTATATTCTAAGCCTCCATGTGTCACTTTAAGGATAATATAGACACATTTTTGCAGGTCTGAATCATAAATCACTAAAAAGTATAGTTAAAATATAGTAAAGGGTTGTATTGTGCCCAAGTACATAATATGTTACTAGTGTACCATGTAAAAATCATTCTTAGCGTGAATGTTGCTTTAATCCCATGGAAAATCTTTTTGATTTTAAAATACATAATTAAATTAAAAGTTTGTGCGAATTGCTTACACGAGTGGTAGATAACCACTCAAGGATAATCCAGACTCCAAAAACGGACAACATAGATTATAGTGAATTAAAGCAGTTCCCATCTTTCCTGAAAAATCAGCCGAAATCAACTATTTCATATAGATCGATAGTTAAGTTTAAAAAAAAGCAGAGATCTGAGGAGATTACTTGGTTACTTGGAAACAAGTTAGTTCCACTGGAAAAATAGATTAAATTAATTGAAATCTTATGAGATCATGAATAATAGGATGGAATAGGTTGAAATTTTTATCAAATTAAATTGATTTTGATGAACTCAACCAATATAGCCAATTCTTTCTTGACCTTCACTTGAATATTAGTGAAAGCATTTAGGAGAGGGAGAGATATATCTTGTGAATTCTAGTGTAAATCTCTCACTTCCTTGCCTTCCTAAGATTTGCAGTTTGATTAAAAGAACAAATTTATCGTTGTATGTGATCTATCATTATATAGACAAAGCACCTCATCCATTTCTTTCAATGCTGTACTTTTGATTGAGAGTTGTGGTACTTCTCTGGATCGATAATTCCTAAACACCTTTCTCAAATAAACTAATATGGACATTAAATTATAATCTACTATAGTAAATAATAATATATTAAATCTAATATTATTTAATTACTTTTTGTTAATAAATGTGATAATATTTATGAATAAATTTTTAATTATTGACTCTATATTATTAATATATTGTTTATTATCTCCCAATAATCTAATGTAAATAAATTTAGTTTAGTAATATAATAATAATTGAAATTTTTTGAATACTATTTCAAATAATAACAATAACAATATGACATTGTTAAACTAATAATAATGATAATCTAATTAATTAAATTTCAAATTTTTATTTATTATTTATACATCTTTGTTACTATGATTGAACATTACTTGCCTTTTATATCAAATTATTTTAGTTTGAAAGATTTCTAATGTAGTTATTGTCTGCATGAACTGGCTGTAGTATTGCCTTTGAATTGTATGCTTTATAATGCAGTCACTGTCTTGCTTGACAGGTAGTCACTAGGAGTACCCACCTTTCCTTTCCCGAGGTTTGTTTTAGTTTGCAACCTTTAGAAAAAGGGAAATTTTAAAAAATTAAATGCATAAATCAGAATAGTTTAATGGCTTTATGTTTGTTCAGACCCTTGAAACACTGAAGAGAATGCGCCCCAAGCAAGCACTTCTAGTCGGAATGACACACGACTATGACCATGACAGATATAACAAACTACTTGAAGAATGGTCTTGCAGGTAACGAATTCTTTCTTCTTAAGCATCTTGCAAGAGAAATTCCTCAGTCTCGGATGAGGCCTTAAATATCAGTATCTGAAATTGGTGCCGACATTGGCTGTTTTAATATGATAGTGACAAGAGTTTTATGTAAGTTCAATTGTGTTTGAGGATGCATGTTAAGCGACTGCCGCTGGCTATCATCTGTTAATTTAATTATTTTCTGCAGAGAAGGGATCTCAGTGCAGCTTGCTCGTGATGGTTTACAAGTGTATGCTGATTTGTGAATAGGAGGTGCACATGAAACATGCTTCCTTGCCAAGTTCAGTAGAATCCTTTTCTAGAAGTGTGGCAAACTATCGCGTCTTTAATTGACGATCCAACATCTCTAGTACCGGTGAACATATATTAATTTAATCATCTCCTTTTTGTGTGGGTTTTGAAGATTGTTCTCGAAACATTTCAGAGACAAATGGACATGCATGTGTACCCCTGTATGTATAACTAAAATCATCAGACATTTTTGTTTTTTTTGGAAATGAAAGTTCTCAATTTTTTTTTTAAAATCACTATGACTGATGAGACAAAATAGATGGGATGAGTAATATAGGATGTAGGAATTTATGTTCCATTAGCTGACCCTAAGGGGTGGAACCGTCACGTTAGCAACTCCATTACGATTGTCTAATGCTATTAAGAGGGAGTACTATAGGATTCCAATTGATAAGGGCATAGATGGAGGTCCTCAGAGGCGGTGAAATTATCTGTCATAATTTGACCTCCGGACCTTTCAGTTACAACCTTAAGCACTTACTAACTGAGTTAGTCTATCAGCTGACCCTAAGAGCTAAGATTTTATATGATAAATAATCATCTATTTACCACCTCACCTATGGTGGGGCAAAGGCAAAGTAAATACTGATAACCAAGCTAGAGTTGGTTTACATGATTAATTCTCCTAAATAGATAGAAACTAAGAATCAGTAGCTCATAATATAATTAATCAATGCAATACCAGAATTATATTCTTTCTTGATCTCAAGAAAGTTCTATAATTTTAAATATGAATCAAATATTTTGAACATATTCGCATTTGATTTGCACGTCTAATCACCTTGGAATGATGGATCAAATAATTGAATCTGGATAATAAAGATAGGCCGACTTGTGGCTCGAGATGGGCCGAATCGGCCCTTGTAACGACAGCCCATTTATATGTCTACATAATAAAGTGCCTGTCTATGGTTGCCGGACTGCCTACATTTTTGACGCGGTTGTGCGAGACTGCCGAAGCATGGGATCTCAGCGCGAAGAATTCGAGAACGGAACCCTTCCGGAGAGATCCGTGGCCATCAATGGCGTCGCCGCCGGTCGTTCGTCGCTCATCTTTCTTGGCACGGGTTGCTCCACTGCCGTCCCCAATGCTAGGTGCTTGATCCGTCCCAGCGACCCTCCCTGCGCCGTCTGCTTCCAATCGCTCTCCCTCCCTCCGGAGCGCAATCCCAACTACAGGTACACACTCTTAGACTTCCTTGGTTGCTTATCCCGTTCTTGCTTCTCAGCTGGATCTGGATCCCTGATATTGGGCTCCCGTACGAGGCTTGGATGCCAGATTTTTCATTTACGCTATCTCGAACTATTAGCTGCTTTATTGACTTGGGAACACGTGAAATGATGCGCGTTATAGTAAATGGTGAAACTAAACCCCAAAGGGAATAGGTAAACGAGTAAATCTCTCAACAATCGGGTCGTGACGCCAACGATGATTGTGTATGGGTTTGTAGGATCAAATGACTGGCTAGATGGTGGAGAATAGAAGTATAATTTTTTTGCTAATTCAATACTTAAATAAAATAATAGTTAAAGGTGTATGCGTGTTACACTGGATAGCAAGCATGACGAAACATTAAATCAAAATTAATGCTGTTTCTAATACAAGAATATAACATGCTTCGGAGGTGAAACTCTTACTCAGATTCCCCATGAACAAAATAGTGATTCAAATATTCCTTTGTATTACGGCAATGGAGCAATGAATTTGTCCAAGAGTGGACTGGAGCAAGAAAGCTCTTTATAATGCACAAAATAAGAATGAAATAGTTCCTAGAATTCTAGAAAGAAACCCTCTCAATGAGATCAAAAAGACAAGCAAGAGGGCTTAATCAAACGTCCCTAAGAGAAAATGAAGCATAAGGAAGAGAAAAAGGGTTACTGATAGAGCTTGAAGTTGAGAATAGAAGCCTTAAGTTTGTCCAAAATTTGATTTGGACACTTGAAAGCAGTGTTACAGCCAAATTTGATCTTTAAAGGATGTAACATCAGTTCCCAAAGTCACATTGAAAAGCCTTTTAAATCACATTTAAATCATGGTCTCAAGTTCATTCACATATGGATGAAAGTTATTGATCCATTAAACTGCTAACATGGTCAAGTTGACTGACCCATTCAAAAATCAGATTTGGCTGCTGGATCCATGGATATTATTCACAGTCAACTAAAAGAGTATTTCCCGTCTATATATATATATATATATATAAGTTGATTTATCAAGTCATTTAGATTATTGATGAGTTGACTGATGCTCAATTATTAATATTTTGTTCCCTAAAACTTAGATTTTGATTCTAGTTGATTGGACCATCTTTCCAGTTGAGTCGACTGGATGACTAGTCGATTAGACCATTGCTTAAGGTCTATTCTAAGGTTTGAGGTCTAAGCTATTGATGAATGGAATACAATTCAGGAACACTCCTAAATCGAATTTATGTTTAACTATTCCATTAATCGGGATGCCAATATTTAACTCCATTATGAAAGAAATTGTAAGTAGTCAGCCCACTTCAAAATGAAAGCTCATGAGAGGATTTGACTTAGCAACACTGGTAAGTCCAAAGAGACTGAAAAGTAAATACTAGATAATACTAAATTCTACCTAGGCTATCTTATGCCAACACATAATGCAATATCATAATTCAATATAGGATTCACATAGTAATGATGAATCTCTGCATTTGATATGCTTATAACTTTAATGGCAGCTTTACACAGCTTCACTTACATTCGAATCCATATCAAGCAATACATACACATGTGCATGATGAAACCTAAGGATCTCTTTATCTGAACAATCATATTCAAGTTCGTCAAACCACAATTACTAGCTTAAATGTATTGATCAAAAATAAAAATAAATGCGACAGTAGTCACGAGGGAGGCACTAGGGGCTTCTAGTTTGTCAAAAAGGAAAGTATGTGGTTTTATTGAATGTGTTGACGTTTTTATTTGGTAGCATAATGGAAGAAATATGGCTCCAGTTGATGTGCCTAATGGCTTAATATCTGTATTCATCAGGTGGTTAGGTATGGTAGGATACATGAAATTGAAAGATAGAAATGAGTAGTCTTGAGGTAATGTTGAAGATGATGATTATGTATGAAAATTTTGTATAGTAAACAATCAGGAACATATATTTTATAAGTGAGAGGCATTTCAAACTTACGCTATCCGGAGTTAGTTACATGATTGATTGGTCATGACTGATTTAATTTCTCCTGATATGGTGGGACTTTCAGGAAAATTGATAAAAGAATCAATTAATGCTGGATTGTTCTACAAATAGGATGGAGATGCCAAATATTAGATGAAATCAGTTA
>JBAMIB010000053.1:1765934-1777524 GCA_037177415.1 Kaempferia rotunda | reverse complement strand
TGCATAATAAAGCCATAGAAGAATGGAAGAATTCAAGTACTAAAGATAATTACTAGTAGAAATAGATAATGTAGTTCAACATCAATTTGCCACAAACCTAGTAGGAAGGTAAAAGGACCCATCACAATATCAAACACTCCAGGTACATGTACCTCCCAAATGAAGATGGCCATAAGAAAGCAGCATATTATCTTGACAGCCATTACAGGTGCAATCTCATTATATTTGTTGTAGATGGAAAGTGCAGTATAAAGCATAAGAGTGAAAAGAGTGTGCATTGGACAAATATAGTACAATGTGTAGTCGTTGTTTAGGACAATGCAGCAAAATGCAACAAACAAATTTAACCGCCACATCATCTGTGTAAAATAGGTAAATGTAATTAATTCCTGATCAGTAAGAGAAAATTAATAATAATAAAAAAACTATTGGAATCGTGGGGGCACCTGAGCGAACCGAGCAACAGTAAAATCCTTGCGTACATAATAGTAAGAGAAGTTCCCAAAGCCAGTCATCCAAACATAAGCAGCGATGAAGACTCTTATTGCATTGTATATTTCGGCAGCATCAAAATAGTGGCGCAATAAGAATAAAACCTAGAAAGATGTTCACAACAAAAGTAAATACAAAAAAATCAAGACAAAACAATTTTATATTAATTCTATTCTTACTTAAAATAATAATAATCACAGTTATAGGCTCGTCAAGAAATCAAATTTGTGAATTGAAATGAGGTAAGAATTTGGCATCATATAATTTTCTGGACCATCCACCAAAAGCTACGCCGCAAGAAAAAAGAATTATGACTAGTTCAAGGTATACCACATCTTAGTGACCCTTTCATTTATACTCGTATTGGTAAATTTGTTCAAGTCACAACTATCATGAATATATCTGCCAAGGATGCCAATTTTGAAGAATGTCAGATTAACAAGCAGAAATTCAACAAACCTGCATCAACCCTCTCCATTCATCAGTTTGATGACGATTCAGATATAGTATGGATTTCCCAGTAAAAGATGATATGTCATTATGCTTTTTTAGAGATGTCGGGATTGAAGCGATTATAAGGAGAATATAAAGGAAAAGAAATAGGTCCCGACTGTAACTCTGAAAAGAAACAAATAAGAGATCAGGGGAAAAGGGAACTAAAATTTTAGCAGAAAAGAGAAATATAGTACTCATTATAAGTGGACAGACAACTAAAAAAAATTTGGAGAAAGTACTAAGTTTGAATCAGATGCATAAGCTGTCATACATCTAAAAATTGCAAAAATAAATAAAAAAGATAAACAAGATAAACATTTGTCACAAATTTTTCATATAAAGTTGGTCAAGTTATTTTTAAAGGCAATATTTAGGCTTTACCTATTTTTCTTGCACTAATCAGATGATAATAAAAAACCTAAAAAATGCAATATGTCCATATTCAAAAATCCTTTTTGTTTCTTTCTTATTTTCCAATTTTAAGTACGACGAGGAAGAATACGAAGGAGAGGACAATAAAATCTGAGTCTAAAGTCTCCAATCAATCAACCCTAAAGAGGTTCTTTGAAATTAAATGATTTGTTCGTTACTACAAAACAACATAGGAAAACTTTTGATCTTTTAAATTGTCTTCATCATCAAGCTAAGTGTGTCCTAACTTTTTACGGTTAGGTATATGAATCTTATTGATTTCCATTGAGCTCCATTCAAAGCTGTATCTCTAGTTATATTCAACTCACTTAAATATAAATTAAATAATATTTTAATTTATCTCCTCTACCTTTATGCCTTCCACTCTACTAGATACAAATCTTCTAACTAAAGAAGTTATGGGCTGCTTCTTAATATATCTATATAATCTCAAGTTATTTTCTCTCATTTATCATATATTTGAGTTGATCCTAATTACTCTAGAATAACTAGTATTTTGTTTTATGCATTATAGTAATTTCACATACTTATCTTAGCACTCATATCAGCTACTGTTAACTTTTTATATATGTTGCTTCTTAATGTCCTAATACTTTCGATACATATATTATGATGGACCATACCACAATCAAAATTCTTTTTGGCATAAGGGTTATGTAAGGACCACATCTATACAAACTCATCTCTATTTCATTCATTCATTATCCTGTTAATGTATCTTCGTCAACATCCCCTTCTCATTTAATAACAAATCCGGGATCTCTATAACTCTTTCTTACAAGAGAGTTCACATCAATTCATCCATCTTACAAAAAATTGTCCATTATTTTCTATTGTTGAAACTACATTTCAAATAATCAATTTTTATCATTCTCATAGTTTTTTTAATCCCCCCTTCCTTTTAATTCAAGTTTCAAATTTAATCTAATTACACTCGCATTAGTTCACATAATATCTTCTAGAAATAATATCTGGTGATAATCTACAATATGATTAGGTAGTCCATCTAATGCCAATGTAAAAGGAGAGGGACTGAAAAGTAATTCACACAAAGGAAATATGGATGTGCATTGAAATGATTCATTTCTGGCAATATCCTGAAGTTAATATATATGGCATGGTTAAACACATTTTATTCAGTTTATTTTGCAGAAAATGAATAGTTATTCTTTATGGATTGCACATAAGCACCCTGTTATTGTTCAACTATAATAATAAATTCTGCATCATCAATTTATTCAATATGCAACAAAAATAACAATAAAGCAGCACTCAAGAACCTTGGTGGTTTGTGAAAACAGATTTGTTCGATCACAGATGTAGAAATAAATAAGAATAGCTCCAAGTTCTGCCCTGAATAACATTAGCAAGTTAACCAAAGGTTAGTAGTCAAACATTCAAAACCTACCAAATTGAAGTATAAAAAGAAGGGACTTACATGGCTCTCAATAATGCTCTATGTTCAAGCAAAAACGACTTGTCCATTGATATAAACCTAGAATGTGTCAATGTCAGAAAAAAATAATATCATTTTTTACAAGCATATACAAAAATGTAGAAAATTCATTCACCGACCTGAATAAATTTGCCCTGACTGATGTATGTCGGGATCTTATAGAAGAGGATCTTGATATGCCTCCTTCCATTAAAGCATCCCTATCATTTCCCTTGGATGTTTCTTGCTCCAGGCCAGCCAAATTTGTGTCTGAATGACTGTATCAGACAAGATACAAAATATCCAAGTAAAACATCTGACCAAATTGATGTATCAGTCAAGTGTATTCATAACATATAGAAATTGAAAATACGAAAAACTTGAAAAATATTCTCATAAAATCTTCAAAGTGAAGTTATTCCAAATCCCATGTCAATTAGTTATCTTAAAAAAATAATACATTAGATTGACTAACAGTATTTTCTCATTACCAAATACAGAAAATCATGGCACTCAGTGTAAATTAAGGTGCTCACTCATGAATTTGACTTACAGCTGAATTTTTGTGATCTAAAACATCATGCAAAATCCTCTCATTAGTGGCAATAAACTCCACATGTTTCAAATTAAGAGGTCTCTTTATTATAATTTTAATCATTTCAAATAGCAATGTCAAGCACACTTCGGGAGGTTCAAATTTACCTACACTGTTGCAAATTGTGTTTAACAATTTAAGCCTCCATATTAATGAATTTGTGTTTCAGTGGGTCCTCATCAGTTAGTTTGAAACTATAACATGTTAAAGTGGATGTACAATATCTAGTAGAGAAAAAAATGTACATGATTCAGAATGAAGACTTCATTTAGTGAATTCACTGTAGAAATCTTACACTTTTGTGATGAAGGAAGATTTTTGGTAAGCCAAAAATTCTGAATATATCCATGCAATAAAAACAGGGAGATATCCGAGCAAGAAGGAAACCTGCAATAGACAATGTATCAAGTCTAACAACAATATTTAGGAAACCTATGTCATAGATAAGATAACAAGGTTAGCTTTGGAACAAGCATATTTTGGATCTGATCAGTATGCGGAGAAGTAAAATTACGTCAAATATTCAACTCACTTACAGCTTCGATTCCTTATCAAATTAAATAAATACATAATTATCTCTTATCCAGATATATTTGCCAAAAATATTACTCTGGCCTTGAAACTTAATTCAAGAGACTAGCATTGTGGCTATATGTCAGCCGGACATTGTTCTACAAGTATTTTATTCAGAACAAAATTTAAAGTTTCAACTACATCTTTGGCAAGTTAAAAAGCTCTTAATCGATAGTGTAACTCATCACAAGACCCTAGTTCTTCTGAAACATCATTTTCTTAAGCATCGTATACTTCCAGTGTTTGCGCAACACTGTCATGTGCACCCACCAAACACTACGGAGAGTTCAAGTGCGAACGCATCTTAACCAAAAGCTAAAAAAGAAAAAGAATTGAACTTAGCAGTTTTTCTAAATTAGGACGAGCTTCATTAATTACAGGCATAAAGGACGGTTTTTTCGCATTGATTCGATACATCGAACTACTACCTGAGTCCTGAAAACTTAACGACACACCAATTTGACTCAAACCAAAACTCCTCCTACTGCTGAAAAAATGTTCATCATACCTGTCCGGGCGTAACCGGTCCTGACTCCACCATCTTCCTCCACAACTGACCTCTCGAAAAAAAGCTACAAGAAACGAAATAAAAATCACCAAACAAATAGATCCAGTAACACCGGACCAAAGTAGAGATCTAGCTACCTTCTTCCTGGGATCAGAGGGATACGAGGTGGATCTTCATCAACAGGGAGAGCAATCCACCGGATTTCACAAGCGATGAAGCAAGAAATGACTTTAGATTGGCCTCCAAATAGAGTCAACGGCTGAATCCGAAAACTGCAATGGCATGATTTTGGGCGACAAGTCGCCCTCTCGCCGAGCGAGTCGCAAGAGCAGTTGGAGACGGAGGTGGGGGTTCGGTGAGTCCGTGAGTATTCACTTTCTCGTTCTTTTGCGGAAAATTTCTCTTTGTGCCCTTGAAAATTTATTAAAATTTGTATTTCACCCTTTTCTTTGCCAATTGCCATCGTTTCGAAAGATAAATTGTAATTTATTTAAATAGGAAAGGTGAATGGAAAAAATTAATAATTGGCAAAATGGCGGGGGGGGTGGAACAGAGATGATCAGATGAGAGGGAATTTATATGCGGTCACACTCACAATGCTCTCCCAGGCGTACGGATGTAAATAAGATTACTAATAAATGGTTTACCCAGTCTAATCTTTATCATAATGACTGTGATTTTGAATCCGAACGCCAATCACGATGAGGTTAGGTGAGTAAGAGTTAATTACCAGGCCATTTCGAATTTTGAATGGACAAATCACGTTGACAGGTCAGCAAAATCACACTCTCAAGTTTAAAGCGCACCTTTTCTGTGAAATATCTCGATTTAATAATTCTAATTCACAGAGTTATTTGATGATCTAACTTAACGGGCCTTAGTTTGGGCCCTGTGCTTAGCACATCAAAAGTTATGGCTTGTTTCTCCACAGCGTTGTCAAACGAATCGCATGTCGCCTACATCTACAGTATGAAGTGTACAAGGGCTGAAGAATGTGGGCTTTAGTATTTACTAAGCCCGGGCCCGGGCCCAAGAAGTTGAACCTCTCTTTTTTTTCGTGTAATAAAGGTTAGCAACTAGTTCGGATCCTCTCTCAACAGCACCGTGTCCCCGTGTTGATCAGACGGTTCAAATTATATCTCAATGATGATGTGCACATCAAGAGGATATTACACATATCTCAAAGATGTCAGGATCATCTGATCAGCACTGAGACACAAGGACATGATGATATTAGGGCAAAAGATCTGAACTAGTAAGCAACCCACACTGTCAGCCCCAAATATCCTATTATCATCTATAATGGTATTTTTTAAAATTTTAAATTATCTCAATGAGCTTGAGCTTGATTTGATCATGGCTTGAGCTTGGTTGATCTACGTGTTATTGAGCTTTCAATTCAAGTTTGATTTGAGATTCATTCGTTTGTATATTATTGAACTGTCAATTCAAATTTATTTGATTATTTAAAATTTTTATTTGTTTGATTGATTATTGGACATATAAATTTAAACTTATTTGTTTGTTTTTTTTAAATATTTATTTAACCTATTAATAAGAATTTTATTAATGAATATTATTCACGAATACTATACTTATTCACGAACCTTAACCAGCCGAACACATATATTTAAGTTTATTTGTTTAATTTAACAAGATGTTCAAGTTTGTTTATTTAATCGATCTTATGGTGTTGAACGAACATAAATAAATTCTTACTAAATTAAATATTAAATTTATTTACGAATGTTGAATTCATTTAAAGTCCAACCTCTCACGTAATTATATAAGCTCTTTCTTACCTGTTCTTCATATTTTATATTATATACGATCAAATTTTTATAAAATTTAAATTTCTAAAGAACCCGTCTCTTTCAACTATTAGGTACTCGTCGTACTGCAGGAACAATGTGACTATTTGAAAGCAAAAACAGAAGTTGAAATTGGAAATAAAATACGAGCTAGTCCAGCCTAAGTTTTCAACTCCGAACAAAGTTGACCACTTTGGATCGCCCAATAAGATTCGCCACGCCTTCATTATTTAATTCGTGCAGTTTGTTGGAATTTTCGTCAATGTATAATTAATTCTTTTTGCACCAAATTAATATATGGACAAAGTGACACGTCGGTTCAGTGAGTGTGGCATTTCACCTACAATTAATAATTAATTATTTGTTGAGGCTGATCACTCACCGTTTTCTCTACCACGCTAAGCAAAGTTGGTGGTGCAGTATTCTTAATTAAATGGTTTAATTTTGCATGAGGTAGGAATTCTAGTCAGTGAGAGATAAGACTTCACGTTGTGAATCAAGAGACTTTGATATCTATATGCATGATTAATGTTTAATGTGCTAGTTTGCGTTAGGCCGGTCCCAAATCCTAATAAAGGAAGAATATTATGTTACATCATTTAAACTGTAATAAATATTAATAAATAAATATATTAAATTATTATACTAATACTAGATTAATTTTTTATACGAACATGTTGCAGGATTCAATTATAATGTCTGGACAAACACTACTACATTTTTAGAATTCAAGTGTAGTACTATTGAATATATAAGAGTTCGTGTTGTAGGGTCCGACTGTAATGTATCAATATGAGAACTTCAGTGCATTATTAAATAGGCAATAGTTCTCACATCATATGTTGGATAAAAATAAAAATTATAGAAAAACTAATAGTCTAAGATTTGAAATATGAAACATAAGTGCCTTCACTAGTAAAGCAATAGAGGTATAAATACTATAATTATGATCGAAGAATTAGTATTTTATGTGTACAAGAGACACATGGGTAGGTGAGAATGTAAAAATGATAGAGAACTTGAGTTTTAAGTTATGGTACATAGGAAAGAGCTAGTAAAATAAAAAATTGAATTGGTTTTTTTTAGATAGTTCATTAAAGGATGAAGTTATAAGAGTAGTTAGAAAGGGGATAAAATTATAGCTCTTAAGAACATAATTAGTATATATATATTAAGTAGGATTAGATGAAGGTACCAAATTAAAGTTTTAGAAAAACATAGATGAATTATTATAAAATACTCTATCAAATGAAATGATATTGATAGGAAATGATCTAAATGAGCTTGTAAGTAAAAAATGAGGATATGAGAGGGTGTATGAGAATTATGAGTTTGAAATAATTGAAATGAAGGGAAAATTATATTAGATTTTGCGATAACATATGACCTTATATTAACTAATATGTTTTTTTAAGAAAATAAAATAACACTTGATCCAGTTTAAAAGTGGGAATAATTAATAAATCACAAATTCACTTTCTTATAGTTAGGAAGAGAAATAGAAAGATTTGTAAAGATTGTAAGGTTATTTTTGAAAAAAATTAATCGCCCAACATAAATTATCTATCTTTTATACTAATTATGGTCGAACTTACTGGACACATCCAAAATAGAGTACCGTGATTTATGTTGTTTGCAAATGATATTATTTTGGTAGATGAGACATGTAAAACAGTAAATACTAAACTAGAATTTTGGAGAAAAATACTAGAAGTGAAAGGTTTTAAGTTTGGAATTTAAGTTTAACAATATTAGACGTAATGAGATAATTGTTAATATAAGAGATGACGAGTTTTTTGGAATTAAGAGCTTTAAATATTTATGATCATTTTTGCAAAATGATAGAATGATTGAGAGATATGTCTTACATAGAATACAATTATCATTAAAATGGTTGAGGGCGTTGGGTGTTTGATGTGATCATAAAATACCTCAAAAACTTAATTAAAGGGAAGTTCTACAAAATAACGGTTAGACTTGCTATATTATACAGCGCTGAATGTTGGGCTATGACTCGAGTATATCAGTAAAAGCTAAGAGTTGCAGAGATGATTATAGATGATTATGGCTGTAAATGAACCAAACGTTTGTGAACAAGCTTGGTGTTCGGCTTGGTAAGAGATTATTTATGTTCGTTCAATATACACAAGATCAATTAAATAAACAAGCTTGAATAACTCGTTAAACTAAACAAACAAGCTTAAACACATATGTGTTCAGTTCGTTAACGTTCATGAACAACGTTCGTGAACTATGTTTATTAATAAAATTATTATCAATATGCTAAATAAAAAATTATAAATAAATAAGTTTGAATTATCAACCTAAATAACCAATCAAACAAATAAAAGTCTCAAACAATCAAGAAAGTTTAAATTGAAAGTTCGATAACATCTGAACGAACCGAACTCAGACCAAGCTTGAACCGAACTCAGACCAAGTTTGAACCAAACATATATTGAATCAAGTTCAATATATTTAACTCAAGCCAAGTTTGAATTGAGAGTTCAATAACATCTAAACGAATCAAGTTCAAGGCAAGATTCAAATACGCTTAAGCTCATAAAAAATAAACCAAACCAAGTTTAAACAACTATTTCAAAGGCTTGGTTCATTTTAAGTTCGGCTCAGCTCGGCTCGGCTTGGCTCGATTACCTTATCAAATAAGCTTGAACATCCCAATGCTTGGCTCAGCTCGTCTTGTTTACAACCCTAAACATGAGGATGTTAAGGTGGATATGTAGACATACAAAGATGAATAAAATAAGAAATAAGAGCATTATAGAGAAAGTTAAAATTACATATATTGAAGAAAAACTCTAAGAGATACATTTAACACAATACCGACATATACTTAGAAAATCAATAAATGTTGTAATTAGGTGATGAGAAACAATGACAAATACGCAGATCAAACAAAGAAAAGGAAGAGAGAAAAAATTTGTTAGGAATAATAAATGAGATACAATTTACTTAAGTATAAACGATGATATAGTAGGGGATAGAGTCCAATGTAGTAGAAAGATCTATATAGCCGATCATCTAACCTAGTGGGATAAGGTTTAGTTGTCGTTATCGTCATTGTGATATATGAGAAGAATATATAAAGGAATGTTATGTCGTATACCTTACGGTGCACACCCCGTTAATACCTAATTTTTGTTTATTTCTTTAGCTTTCATGTTTACAGATATAATAAGTCCCCTCGGAGCGGTGCAATAGTCAGGTCATGGGAGGTTGCCACATGAGGTTATAGGGTCAAAACTCGGCGAATTCGAGCATGCTCTTCCTATGTCTTACCCATTTGCATTGTTATGTTACAAGATTGCAAACATAGTCTCACATTGAAAATATATGGAAAAGATCATGAGTTTATAATAGAAATATATCTCCATTGGTATAAGTTTTTTGGATATAGCCCAAGATCAAAATCATAAGGGCTTAGATCCAAAGTGGACAATATCATGTCATTATGGATATATCTAAATTTATTTTGGACCCAACAATTGGTATCAGAGCCCAGACTGTCAGAAGGACTAATTGCCGACTATGCATAAGAGTCATGATCCAATCAAACTATGTGGGTGAAATGGTAACCTCTAACAATGGATTAGGGGCTCCCATGTCTGAATCAAGAGGACCAAACATTAGGCAGGAAGTGCTAGTAGGTCGGTTAGACCGAGAGGTAGGAAGTCCTAGTAGGGTGCTTGGACTGAGGGGCAAGAAGTTCTAGTGGGTCAAGAATCGGACGTCAAACCGATAGACTTTTCTGTTTGAGGGGGGCATGTTGCCATTTGTTCGAGGGGGGATTATTGGATTATAAGGTTGCAAATATATGTTGGAGCAATCTAGTGCCCTAGGTTTTGATGTTTGGACATCGGTTTAAATTAGGTTTATTGTTGTACTGATATACATGGTGAGCTTGCAAGAGACAGGTACAACAGGTGAAGTCCAGGTTGAGCTTGGCAAAGGCAGAAGACCAAGGGTGAAGGTTTGGTTTGTCTATGTATTTGTATGTGTATGATTGTGTATGCCGGCGTAAAGTCCAGGGTTGTGTCCTGACAGCGTAAGACCAGTGTTGTATGAGTCCGACAACAATGACCGAGGCTGACGGAAGCATCCAGAAGGCAAGGCGCGAACGATGGGGAGGCATCCGAGGGACACGAGGCTGATGGAGGATGGCTAGAAGGCTAGGTCTAGGTTGGTCGGGAAAGGACGAGTGCTGAGTGATTGTACTCGGGGTAAAATCCCTTATGTTAGGGTTTCACCAGTCGCCTGCCACTAGGTGCAGGCGACTGGGGCAAGAGCCTGGTGGAGATACCAGGCGACTGCTAGGAGAAATTCATGAGCACAGAAAGATTGGTCGAGTGACCAATACCCTGAGCAGTCGCCTGGACCAGTCGCCTGGTACAGGGAGTAGGCGACTACTCAACTAGCCGTTGGCTAGATTTCTGTGCGCTGAACTAGCCGTTGTGAGTGGCGCAGTTGCCTGCTCCTTGGAGCTGGCGACTGGTGTTCGGGCTGAGTGTTTTCAACCTCTTGTATTTAAGCAAAGCTTGTGTGATTTGCTTGGGTTGACAAAATCTGGAGTAGTTAACCCTAGATTAGTAGTCTAATCCATTCTTGCATGTCCAGAGTTTGTGGCGAGGTTTCTCCACCCACAAGGAGCGACAAGGTTGTAGCCGGAGCTTTCAGGGACTCATCCACCGACGGATCGAGGAATAGTCCACCTCAAGGACTCGGAGAGTTAGAGCTTTATCTCCGAACCTCGTCAACAAATTAGGTGTCTTCTTGCATGTGCTTGTTAGTATTAGTTTTGTATTTCCGCTGTGCATACTAACATCGTAGGAAGAAGAAGACACGCATCTAGCCGTATGATTAGGTCCCAACAAACCGCTGAAGAACGCTTCACACGAGCTGCTCACCATCAGAATTCTTTAACCTCCGAACAAGTTTAACTCAGAAGAACGCCTCTGGAAACTTGCCGGAGAGAAAACCTCTACTGGTCCTGCAGAACGCCGCCAGAAAACAGAGGTTGTCGGAGAAGAAGAACGCTGGCCACGGCCCGCCGTTGATCCAATTCAGCTTGGCAAACGATTGCTGATTGAAAGTAAGCTCAACGCCAATGGAGAACAGTTGGATTGGGGCAACCGGCGTCGCGGAGGAGAAGGAGATTTTCGCTAACAATGTACAAGCTGAATTCGTGATTTCTGTTTCTTCTCTTCTTATACCCGGTTCAATTGAACCGG